>JAJEJO010000470.1:210766-223113 GCA_020662805.1 Glaucomys volans
ACTATTTTTTTTTTTTTTGAACCAGGGATTGAACTCAGGGACACTCGGTCACTGAGCCACCTCCCCAGCCCTATTTTGTATTTTATTTAGAGACAGGGTCTCACTGAGTTGCTTAGGGCCTCGCTAAGTTGCTGAGGCTGGCTTTGAACTCGTGATCCTCCTGACTCAGCCTCCCAAGTCTCTTGGATTACAGGCGTGCGCCACCACGCCCGGCTTGAAAGAACTATTTCATCCAATAAATTCAGGAGGAATAATAGAATTAGAATGCTTCATTTTGAAACACCTAGCTAAATAATGTATCACTGGACGATAAAAAAATCTTTGCAAAATTAAAATATTGCAGTAAACACAACCAAGTTCACTGTCTAACAGCACTCTGGTCTCAATTTTATAGCTTTGAAAATGACTTAAATATTTTAGTGATAATCACAGGCTACGGAACAAGATCATGTGGAAAGGTAAGAAAGAAAGGAACCAAGTTTAGGAAGAGAATCAGATACATTAACATAGATCAGGCTTTTGCTTATTTATTGGCAAAAAATTTCTATATTCTGAGCTAACCACTTTGTCATTGGTCTGGACTTTATGGGTTCTGGTCTAGAATCAAAAGAGTGACTGCAATGTCTTCAAAGTGCCTTCCACAGAACTGAGAAGAAACTTCACTACTGCAAGAACTAGGGTCCCTCATTTGGTGTCCCTTGTTATCTATGGGCAGCTCAGCGCTCTGAGGATATTATAAGAATGCTTAATAAACAAACAATGCTACAGAAAATCTATCAGAGCACCAGCAGCAATCCTAAGTAGAACAGTAGGTGGCGCACTAAAACAGGTATTAGAGCCTCCTCAGCGGCAGCAGACAGTTTGCCAACCTCAGGGTCTTTAAATCCAGTGGATTTTAACCAGGCTGAGGACGAGGCATTCTGTGAACCACTGTATGTGGGTATCACAGATGAGGAGGCCTCAACTATGGTTCTGTTTTTTCTTACTATTTTCCAGTCACATATATTTACCTCTCAGTTACATTCAACTTGCTTAGCAGAAATACATTCTACATGAAGTAATCCCAGGATACCAAAACTGCATTAAAAAACAACAAAACAAAACAAAACAAAACAAAAAAATCCCCCCAAACCCTGCATTTAAAAAAACAAAAAACAACCCCAAAACTTGTACGTTACTGAGTTGCTTAAAAGCAAAAACACAGGGATATTACCATTGCCAAAAGAATTTCCCACAACTGGAGCAACTACTAAGTTATTTAATTGGGAAGGGTTCATAAAACTGAATTTTCCTAAAAAAATTAAAAAAATAAAAGAAAAGAAAAAAGCATTTCCCTTCAGACTCTTCACTTCTGACTTTTCAGATGTCAAAAAAGGTTGGATTTCTATCAAAATGGAAAACTGTGATTATGTATTAAAAACTGGGTGAATCGCTGACATGAATTTCAGAAGCAATATGGCTCTGCTTCAGAGTCAAGGTACCCCCACGAGGCCCCCTGGGCGCCGGCTTCATGAGGGGGAGGCATGAGCTGCTGCAGGGCTAGAAACACAAGGTCCTTATTGGAAGGCTGGTTCTGAGGTTACCAAGCCTCCTCTGCAGGGAGCTTGTCCAGAGCGTTTTATTATAGAAACAGCCTTATCAACGCCAGCCCCTTGCTCAGAAGGTGGGTGGACGGATGAGGGAGGGAGAAGGTGGAGTGTGAGGGAAGCTGCCCCTGCCACGTCCTTTCTAGGGGATGGAGCAAGACTTGCCTGACATCCTCCCTTTTTATTCCCATTCTGCGTCCTTATTTTTTCCTCAGATCCTCAAAGGGTTCCAGCATTATCTTTCCCCCATTCAGTTTGACCTGAGGCTCCCCATTAACTTGCTTCCCTCAAAGCAAACTGTGATTCCTAGCTGACCTCCACCAGGTGTAGAGATCAGTAGCATTAAACCCTAAGTTTCCTCTCTGCTCTCCGCAGCGTTTGGAATTTAAAGGAGGAAGACTGTGACCTCCCCCCACCCTTTACTCCCCAGAGGAGCAAGGGGGGGGGCCGCCTGGGGTGAACTTGTGGGCAGGCGCACCGTGTGTGTGTGTGTGTGTGTGTGTGTGTGTCTCTCTCTCTCTCTCTCTCTCTCTCTCTCTCTCTCTCTCTCCCCCTCAGCCAGGAGACGGCCAAGCAGCCAAGTGAAGTCCTTGCATCGAGAAACTTCCTTTCCCACCTAACTTCCCTTTTTACTTCTTTAACCCAACTCTTTGAAAGCTGCCGATGGGCCGAATAATATTTAATGGCAGTTGCCCTGGCCAAAAATACAAGGGGACAGATGACACATGTGAGCAGGCATAAGTTGTAAGATTCTTTGAGAAGAGCGAAATGCTGGTACCTACCTGGAAAGGCATCCAGTTTTCACACCACCCAACGACTTCCACCTACCTCAGTCTTCTATTGTTGAAAAGAAAAAAAATTTCACGGAATATTTCCAAATCTTTGCCCCTCATAAATTAGTTATTTTGCATTAATGTGTTTTATAAATGGGAGAGAAGTTAATTATTTTGTTTCTGATGAAATATAAGATCCAGTGAGCAAACAATCTGCCCTCTCTCCTCTCTCTGCGAACAAGCCACCCAATTTTACTTTCCTGCCTCCACCCATCTGCTCCACCCCATGGAGAATTGCCAAGGCGAGTCCAACTTGTCCAAACAGGACATGGCTTCAGATAAGATTCTGCCCACACCCTGTACTTCGGAAAGACCAAGTGAAGCAATTGATTTTGCATGTAAATAAGGACAGGTGCAAAGGTAACATGCTAGCAAAATCCCTACACATTTCCAACCTGTGGTTGAGCAGAGCAGGGGTGGGTGTGGGGAAACCCAAAGCTGTACTCCCCTTTACAGCAACTCCCAAGTTCAAGGGCACCTGGTTAGAAGGCCACACCCTTCTTAAAAGAAATTTTAGCAAACACAAATGATTTTCCCTACTAGTGTTACACACTTGTTTTCCTTCTTTATGCTCTCTCACGATTTTGTGCTTCAGTTTTAAGGGCAGACAACCAAAGATAAACTGAAAAATACCCACAATGTCTAATCCTGCTGTGCACATAGCTCCCAAGCCTCGCCTAAGCCCTCACAGTCCTCCTCTGTGCAGCGTTATATAATCAAATCCAGAAGGGCTGCGTGAGGCCACATGGCCTCTCATCTGCCTCTGCTCGGTGCCCTCCCTATCACTGGAGACCCACCCCACTCCACCCAGCAGGGCCTCCACCCATGCAGCCCCACCCTGGAGGGAGTGGGAGGCTGGGAGGGACAACTGGCTCCGGGCAGCAGCCAGTTCCTGGAAATTCCGGCCTGAACAAGGATGGCTGGAGCCTTCCATAGAACCAGAAAGAAAGTCAGGGAGGTGGCAATTCCCACTGCTCCTCAGAATCCTCCACTAGAGTTTATCTCCGAGAACCACAGGACCTTTGGATACAAAACCTCCAGCGAACACTGCCCTGTCCCTCCAAAAGTAAACAAAAAGGAAACAGAAAAGCATTTGGAACCACTGCTTTTCACCAGGGCCCAAACCCAAATCTTCCTCCTCCTGGCTCCTGCCTCCAAAAGGCTGCCCCTGACCCTCCCATTTGCCTGATTTTCTGCCACTCACCATGGAAACCTAAGGTCATCAGTGAAGCCTCCCTCACCCCCTTTCTTTCCATCTCTAGTCCAGCCCTCAGGGCCAGGCCCCAGAGCCTCAGGGCCCTGTCCTTGAGAATTTTTTGCCCCAGCAATGCAGCCACCTCGGGTTTCCAGTTCTTTTTAAAATCTGGTCCTCCCGGAGCTTACATGCCCTCCTCCAAGGGGACCCCAGGGCTACAGGGTGGGTTCAGGCACTTGGCCCCCCCATTCTAACTGGTCGACCCCCCACCCCCCAGCTCTAACAAGTGCTCCTCAAGCTGGCCCCCTTGCCTCTCCTCCCTGCCCCAGGCCTTTGTTCATTTTTGGCCCTGATGCTGGGCAACCAGTGCGGAATGCCCCCCTCCCTTTCCGGCTTATCTAAATCCTCCTAATTCTTCAAAGACCGGCTCAAGGCCCTCCCCACCCGGTGCAGCCAGCTGAGGGCTCCCTGGTAGATGCCAGGCCACCTCTTCTTATCTAGATTTGCCTTTTATTTCCTCAAAGGCACGTTCAGTACCACCAGCAGGACTGGGAACACCTGGAGCCAGGCAGGTGCCTCGCCTGCCCATCCTGAGAGGACTCCCTCTCCACTCCCCAAAGGAGACCTGGCCAGTTAGAAATTGTTCAGGAATGCCACATTGGCTCTTGGGTCCGGCCCAAGGTGCTAACAGAAGAAACAGCCTGAGCAGGGGTCCTGCACCAACAGGAAACCTAATGAACTAGACTTCCTTCAAGAAACTAACCGTCCCTGACCTTAACCTCACCAGGCATAGTCCTCCAGAGTCCTTCCTGGTATATCACTCTCAAAGAACTTTTTATAACCTTCCCAGTGAGGGCTTCCAAAAAGTCCAGTGTCGAGGTCTTTAATCTGTTTTAAAATCTAAAAGAGAAGAGATTGGAAAGGAGGAGGAGGCAGTGATGGCAGAGGAAAGGTGTGCAGGGGGGCAAACCCTGGTTTTTTAAAAAAGGACACTTCTACTAACCAAGAAACACGGAGCTAAGCCACCCCCTTCTGCTGGTCAGCACCAGCTGCAAGACAGGTAATCACAGGTGCTGTCGTTTTTTACACTATGCCACTTAATGCCCACCAGAGGTACACCGCCTTCTCCTTGGATGAGAACACCGAAACAGAAGTCAATTAACTTCCCAAGACCACACAGCTGCCAAGCTGGAGAAAGAGGATTTGAACCCAAGGTCATCATCCGACTTTGAGGCTGGTGGCTGTGGCACTCCACCTCTATCGCCTCTCCAGGTAGAGGGCAAGTACACTGTGAACAGTAAGAGTGGGACAGTGATTTCTGCTAACTGATCGGTCCCTGGGGATTAGGGAATAGGGGGACAGTCTGACAGTAGCCAATTGCCATTTCAACCACTCCCAACTGGCCCCAGCTGCCACCCTCTCTCCTTGAGAGAGCATGCTCAGATGCTTGGACGCAAGATCAAAAGACACATTTTGAAGGCCCCAAATTAGGCTATTATTCTTCGTAGCCAATGCACCTGCAACTGGTCCATAAAACTGCTGAAAAAAATTGGCAGCTTTACCCAAGTAAATACGGAAATCCTCATAATAACTGTACAAAGGTGGAAGGGTCAGGTCCTCACCCCCATTTTAGAAATGAGGAAATGGAGGAACAGAGGTGAAATGACTCGACCAAATTCACAGAGCTGGTTGGAGCTGCAGCCAAGTAGAGAAGTGTGCCTGCCTGCACACTGGGGCTCTTTCTGTTCTGCTTCACAGCCTGTGTGGTGGGACCCAGTTTTAGGTGAAATCGCCTCATCTTGAGGTCACTCCACAGTATGGAGGGCGTGGGTGTGCACATTGGTCTACGTTAAGCAGAGCCATGGGAGGTTCCTACCAGCAATTAAGATTTCAAAATGCCTTTTCAGGTTAGATCACGGGAGACCTACTCCATCCTGTGGCATAACTTAGAATAATGATTGCACATAATTTGAGATTAGCACTAATGAGTAGGTGCTCAATAAATACCTGTGAGATGAATAAATGAATGGATGTCAAACTAGACTTCTCACATGCTAGGATGTGAAGGGCAAGGGCCCTGGAATGACTGCACGGCAGGTATTTCACATGGAAAACTGGTCCAGGGGCCAAAGTCAGCCCGAAACATCATCTTCCAAAATGTGAAGTAGACGTGAAAACGTTGGAAGCTTAGGAAACAGAGAAAAACTCCCTTGTTTGGAGAACTAAGCAGAATAGGTATTTGATCTTACTTAATGAAAATAGTTCGGGGTCCAAAGTTTCAGAAGGTCCCGGTGTATAAAATGCAGTGATTAGACGCAAGAAACAGTAGTAGCAAAAAGAATGGCACATAGGCCAACTGAGAAAGACCTACACAGGAGTCTCAGGTCGCTCTCCAGGGTAGAACGAACTGACCTCAATACCCAATCCATCGCTCCTGTTTAGATTTGGCCAAACTCCACCTATCTGGGTTGAGGATATCTCAACCACCCCTGGTGAGATCCTCAAACCTTCTGGAGACTGGCAACCACAACTACTATGCCTGAGACTAAGTAAGGCTCTTTAAAAAGGTCTCCTGGAAAAAGGACTGCCTTAGGGGGCACCTAGAAATCAGGGTAAGATTTTTCCTAGAAATCAGGGTAAGAGCTGGACCCAGAGGTCACACCAAATGCATAAGGCTGAAGGGCCACCCAACTTGGTGATCTGTCTCCAACTCCACTTAATTAATGGCTGATGGAAATGATAATGTATTCAGACCACCAACATAATGGAATGAGTTTCGAAGATCTTCAGGAACCTGTTTTGCTTAAATAACTTCACTATAAACATTCTGGACAAGGGACACAAAACATAATTTCCTTAATGTCTCATTAAAGATAGTTACATTTCAGAATCAGTACAGGTCAGCTGAACAGTAGATATACATAATTTTTGTTTGTTTGTTTGTTTGTTTTGGCTTGGGAGAAAAAACCTCTAGTTCTGTTCAGAAACTGTCTATAGCATTGTGTGTCTTTTATTACTACTAAAGTTCAAGGAAGGAGAGTTTGGGATAGGGGGAGCAGGGCTACTCTTTTAGACAATGCCCTCCCTTATCAGGGCAGACTGCTGTCTGGTTTCCTGTCTCAAGCTCCAGTGTGACTGCTTAAGATGAGAAGCAGGCCTGGGTCTAAGAAAGGGGCAGGCCAGGCTTGAAAATAAGAATGCTAAAGCCCATAATAATCCTTTCCCAAGTCACTCCAAGAGGCACCTCCACTAGAATAGCACATATTAGCAAAACAGGTATCAATTATTTCAAGACTCAAGTGATTTTTTTTTTTTAATAAACTTAAAACTAACGACAAATGAAGCACTTCGGAAAGAAGCTCCACTTCCAGAAGAATGTCATTCCTAGTATTTAAAGGATGAGATTGTTTATATTTATTTATTTTTGTTAAATACAACTGGGTGTGAAAATAGAGCAAGAAGTACCGCCTGTGAAAGCTGCTACTATACAGCAAAAATGTGGATTTGGAAATATTAAGAAAGGCGAGTACTAAAAGGCAGCATGGAGAAACGGAATGGAATTAAATTAGGAATGATGATTTATATTATTAAGAGAAAAAATTCGTATTCCTATTTTTTTTTTTTAAGAATAGTAGCTATTAGAATAATTTCCTTCAACTATTTAGTACAACATTTAAAAGCTGGCAGAGATTTTCCTGGTAGACTACATCAGACCCTACTCATTCCTATTAATTATCCCCCTCTCCATACCAAAGAGGAAAGAATGACCTAGGTAAAGCCACATCAACATTCTGCATACCAAGTCCACTTGGATGGTTAACAACTTTGGAACTAAAACCAAAAACTTGCTTCAGTTTGGGTTATTTCCGAATTTCAGTTTAAAGACCTCTTGTTCTACAATTCAGCCTAGTATTTCAAGTAGTTTTTCCGAAGGGAGAAAGGAAAAAAAAAAAATCTTACTGGGACACTCTTAAAACTCCCAACGTTTTCCAGGGAAGGCCACCAGTAGCCAACTATTTGATACCAGTAACTTAAACATCAACACATTTTATATCTTCCTTTTATACATGAAAGAATACAGTGGGATGTGATATTTAAAGTCAAAGTCCTATTATCAACAACATCTGGTAGTACCAGGCCTGATCTGCTGCTTTTGCAACTCTTGGAATTGATTCCATTAAAGGACACTGTAGATCTGTCCTTCTGATTTTAAAGAAAATCCCAAAATGAGTGTTAAAAAGATACTTTCCAAGAGTTTTCTTTTCCAACATTTTTTAACACTTAGTTTTTGAACATCCAAGAGAAAAATAATGTCTTATGGTAGATTTTTAAACAGTTAACTCAGAATTCGTGACTTGACAACTGAAAGAATATTTAAAAAATTGGAATTCTGAAAGATTTGTCACTGAGAAAAGAACAAGAGCATTCTTCTGTTTTCAAAATATAAGATTAAAATTTTCCAAACTATCATTAAATGAATTTCTTATTGCTAGTTCCCCTTTTCCTTGAGCTTTTTATTCTTAAAATGGTTTGGAAGTCAGATCTAGAATATAGTAAAATCTTTGTCCTTCAAAAATTAACCTGGTACTTTAATCTCTCTCCTTAAAAAGCAATAATCCTGGAATTTTTCTCAATATATGTTTTGGTTGATATTTTTTTCCAAAGATTCTCCTTCAAAACATAAGCATGACTTAACTTAGTCCAGGTTGCCAGGACTGCTTAAATTCTCCATTCACTCACCACAGCCTGCCTTGGGCTGCAAGTGTTCATGTTAACAAAAGTGGGCCAGAGCTTCCAGATAATGCAAGGTCTTCTCTGCACTAAGGCGTTAATCCTGATCCAAAATTGGCAGCTTCAGGGCAAAATGCCTATCTTAAGAAGAGACACCCTGCCCATCTTCACAGGAGAATTATAAACACAAATGAAAACAATCTCCTTTGGATTTATTTGCCAACACGCACACAAATTTTTTCAAATCACAATCTGGCTATGAAAAATTAAAAAAGGTAAAAGTATTGATTCACCCATATAAACACAGTGGAGCGAGGGTGTATGTAAAAAAGGTTAACTGACTTCTCATTATGACATAACACATGCATCTTGAGCAATCTCAAGTGTGTAGAGACATGATAACTCCCTGGGAGGGGATGCTGAGTTAGGGGCAGGGACCACGGCCTGGTCTAGGCTACTGATCTACCAGAAAACAGCCTGAAACAGGAAAGAGCACACATATGCCACTTGGAATGTATGACGCAAACCCCAGCCTTGAAACAAAGAACAGGAAACAGCTCTGCTGGCTGTGCTGGAGAGAAAGCACAGAGAAACATTTAGCCGGCCCTCCCTGACCCTATATTCATGAGCAGCTGGAGTTTTTTAAGACAACAACAGGGGGGTGGAGGTGTTTGTTCTATGGGTGTGAATAATAACACCAGCTTTATACTGGGGACCTGCCCTATTTACAAATAGGAGCTGCCACATATAGTAAACATCCTAAGTGCACATGTGATTTTATCATAGGCAAGCTGCAGAGACCTTCCAAATTAACACCAGCCTCCCTCCTGATTTCTTTTGTCTCTTTCTGCTCCATCCCAATAGCTAATCCCTAGCCCTAACCAAATTGGGGGGTTGGGGTAATGATGATCATTCAGTCTCAGGTCATCAAGAGGAAAATCAAGATACAGCCCTCCTGTTAAGAATTCAGATTACAATTGGGTTACCCCACATAACTGAAATTGGGCCAGTTTTAAGCCTCCCCTTAGTCACAGAACTAAATTCCAAAACACAGACTGTGGGCCACTGAGAGTCACCCAAATTTTCACTGTCTTTTTCACATGCAGTTAGACATAGTTGCAGAGATGCTCATCTGTTCTACATGTTCAGACATCTACAGAAATTTGCCTTTTGAGATGTGATTCTGTTCCTGACATTCATTAATTCAAAACTGTTATGCAGTCTGCAGACTAGAGTACCAATTTTTACTAGATACCCTAAAATGTCTGTTTTTCTTTAAGGGTTTTTAAGATAACAAAAATGTATTTATAGTCCCATTCCCATTATTTCTCTTCATGTTGTTAGCCAAAATGGATTAACTCAGGTTTCCATCCTCAAAAGACTTGAGGATTGGTGTACAGCCATAACTACAGGTTAAAAGCAGGGGAGAGTCACTGTGCCCCTAGCAACAAGATTGGGTTTTAATTTAGAAACTTTGCAGTGAAGAAAACAATAGCTTTCTCCAAAGCCATGTTGTTGTTTTATGTCCAACAAGGTTTTGTGGTCTAGGCAGCTACTTTTCTTTGTTATTCTCACAATGCAAGTCTTATAACTTGCATTATCCTTCATGCAAGGCCAAATGTTCTTTATAGTGTTATCTTCACTGAACTTAACCAATAGTACATTAGGCTCTTTTCTTCCAATAGTTCTGCAGCAAACCCCACTGACTATAGAAATTGAGAAATCAGTTTCTCCAGGGAGTTTAAATTAATCAAACATCTTATTCTGGGTTTCTATTAACAGCCTAAGGTTAACTACCATACATACTTCATGTTTCAAGCCAAGGAAATCACTTGAGGACTCTTTCTTTAAACAATACCACTAACTTGCAAAATTCTGGAAATGTTAATGCTACCAGATTTTTTTTCTCTTCTAAAAACAAGACTTCCCTAGGGTGAGGCAGATCATCATCCAGATGGAATTCTCTTATAAACATGGTCCTCAAATTCATACCTAAAACACTCGGAAAAGGACAGCACAAAATTGCTGTGTGAAAAACCTATAATGAACAATTGGCCTATGCCCCACTTGATTTTGCTTAATAATTCGATACTAAACAAATGAAATCAGAACACCACTTCATACTTTTCCCCATACGCCAGACTCCTGTGAGGATATAATCAATATATTTAAGGTCTTAGGTGATAACTAATGGAAAAAAATTTTCGAGTTAATAAAAATTCAGCGATTCTGTGCAAAATGTTTATTTTTGTACAATGCAAGAAGGTGGGTAATTTCCAATTTCCATTTAACTGGATTATTAAAAAATAAGTCTCGGATTCTTCATCTAGTATCATTGTACATTGCTGTAAATGTTAAAGCAGTAAAGTGTTTCTCCCTGCTATCTGCCAAAGAAATGGATATAACAATTCCAGGTCTTATCTGCTATCTCCAAGACAGCCCTCTGAAATGTTAGGTAGGTCCCAAGGATCCAGGTGCAGGGATCAGTCCCAGGTCCCCACCAAGGCTCGAGTCCCTAACGCTGCAGGCGGTCGCCCAGGGCGCTCTCCGCCTCCGGCCACGCTGCAATCCTTGCTCCAGGCACTGCGGCAGGTTCTCTTGGTGCCCCCAGGAGGACTCCAAACCCGGTCGGCTCTCTTCCCCTGCCCCGAGGAGCCAGACTCTCTGGCAGCTCCCGGGTTCCAGGACCGAATGGGATGCTCCTCCAGACCCAACTGCCCCAAGTTTCTTCCCAGAGGGGCCAGAGGCTGCTCCAAGTTTGCTCTGCAGGGCGAGCGGCTGCGCGCCGGGTCCCGGGCGGGGGGGCGGGGGGCGCGGGTTGAGGGCGGGGAGGGGAAGGACGCGGAGCCCGGGTGTGTGCTGGGGGTGGGGGGGACAGGAGGGGGAGGAGCAGGAACGCGCGGCCCCGGAGCTACCTTTCTCCTTACAACGCTGCCACACGCGGAGAGCACTGGGGTTTCTGGGGCTTTGGAGGGAACCGCGAGCGGCCGGGCGGAGGCCGGGGGACCACACAGGTGAGCCCCGGTCCGCGCCCTCCCCGTGGCCGCCGCGGGCACTGCGGGCCTCGCTCCCCCGCACCCAGGATCTGCACGGTGTCTCCCCAATCCCACACTTTTGGCCGCGAACCAGGGGCCCCCTCCCCCTCGCTTCCCTCCGCCCCCACTCCCGGCTGCTAGGAGCAGCCGTACTTTCCCAAGCCCACAGCGGCCCCCGCTGCACCCCAATCCATTCCCTGAGCCCCCCCTCAAGAGAAAAAAAATGAAACCAGACAAGGCGAAAAGGGGGTCGCAGGAGCCGGGGCAAGGAGCAAAGGTGAGGACGAGGGGGCTTACTTTGCGAGGCGCGGTGCTGAACGCTGACGGTGGGAAATAAAGGCCCAGATCCCCGCTGCCTTGAGCCCCGCGAGTGCTGTAATGTCAGCGGTCCAGTCCGAGCGGCGTTGGCGGCTGCGGCCGCAGGGGACAGGGACCGGGACGGGCGCGCGTGCGGCGCGGCGCGGTTCGGCTCGGCTCGGCTGGCGCTCGCGTTGCGCTCCGGCTCGGGCCCCGGCTCCGCGCGGCTCCGCTCCTGGCTCCCCTCTGGCTCCTGGCACCAACTCTGGGCAGTCACATGACGCCGGCGCCGCTCGCTCTGCGAGCCTCCCGGGGCTGGCGGGGTAAGTAGAGGCTGGGACCCGGGGTGGGAGGGTCAGGGAGGGGAGAGGGAGCCGCGGCGGCCGCCCGGGCTGGGCGGGTCCCCACCCACTTGGGTGGAGGCAGCCGCCGGAGGGGTCGGGCGAGTCACTCGCGCAAACACGCACCCCGCCCTGCGCCCTTCCCCCGCCACCCCCGCCTCCCGCGCCGCCTCCGCCCCGCCCCGCCCAGTCACCCGGGGACGGCCTGACAGACACTCATTATTCCCCGGAGCGGGCGCCGCCCCGCCGGCCGAACCTGTCCCGCGAGGCGCGGCGCGGCCGTGGGGCTGGGCGTGCGCGGCGCGGCCCCCGCCCCGGCCCTCCGCCCT
>JAJEJO010000470.1:223513-246028 GCA_020662805.1 Glaucomys volans
TCGCGCCCTCCGCCCCGGAGCCCGCGCCCCGCCCGCCTGGCCCCGCCGCCGCGCCGCCGCCCGAGCCCGGGGGGGAAGGAAGGGCGGCGCTGCCCACTCCGGGCGTCACACGGCTGCAGCCCGCTGCGCGGCTTCCAAAACACACAGCCGGGCTCGCGGGCGAGCCGAGGCGGGGGACCCGGGCGGCCGGGCCATCAATCACGGGCTCGGGCGGGAAGGGCGGCCCCGGGCGCGGCGGGAAGGGCTGGGCCCCGCGGCCAGCGCGGCCCCTCCTGGGCCGAGCACACACAAGTCCGAAAGGAAAAACAGCGAAGGCGGCAGTGGTGGAGAAGCGGGTGGACCAGGACGGATCCGGGAGAGAGCGAGGGCAGCCGGAGCGGGGGGACAGTTGGAGGGGCTTCGAGCCTGAAATGGTCCCGAGTTTCCAGGATCAGTCGGACACCCTGTTGGCGCGCGCTTTCTTTTTGCCTCGGGGTTCCCGGCCCAGCGTTGGGGTGGCCTGGGGGGCGGCCCCCGGCCCCGCGGAACTTTTCTGTGAAAGCTGAGAGACCCCCGGGGGCGGGTACCTCCCACTGGCCTGCCCCTGAGGCGAAAAGGCTGCGGTTGCTCAGACCCGCCTGCCAGAAAACTTGGCAAACTTGGGTCGAATCCTCCTGCCCAGAGCGAGAGCTCCGACTGGCTGAGGACTCGGCCTGGCGACCTTTCATTTAGGTTGCTTCTCCGGGATCCTGCGCCAGCGAGCTCAGTGGCCTTCACGCGCTGCAAGCTAGCGGAGCGGCGGAAACGCGCTTTCCGTCCAAGCCGGGCCCCTTCGAGGACTTTGTATAGCTTGGTGCTAGAGTTTAATGCCTTTTGAATTTCTTTTTAAACAATATTAATATAATAAGGAATGCAATAAAAAGAACAAAGAACAAATTGGTTCAATTGTTTTAGTCCCGTGTAATGTTTAAAAACACCCCTGCTTCAGTCTGTAGCTTGTTATTGCTTCAAGATGTTTTAAAGGCCCTTTAAGTTCACCATTCTCACTTTGATGCTTCATCCTGGCATGGTCCTACTTAAAATGCAACGATACATAGATTCCCAGCCCCTTTATGTAGCTGCTCAGCATTATAATAGTCTGGTAACCTCAAGCAGTGAAATTGCATATTGCATGAACCACCACGTGGAGGACAACCAGAACTGACACCGGTTCATGTGCCATCATGCTGTCCCATATGATTAATTTTTAAAATGTAAAGGAGTGAGGGTTTGGGTTTTCTTTAATGAATAAAGCAAGCAAGAAAAAAAGTTGAATGTGTCAATTACTAATCACCCACTAGTAAGAGTCTCCTTGGATGCCTTAGAATTATATTAGCTGAAAAACTGTGTTAGTGAGACTGCTGGAAGTGTTTTTATGTTAGTGCATGGCTCATAGTAGGTGCTCAAAATATACGGTTTCACTCAAGGGGCACAGAGTGATTGATGATAACTTGAAGCCCAAACTTGGGTGTTTTAAATTGTTCATGTGGATACAGGCCCAAAGGGGAAAAGTAAAAAAGATCTGTTGGGAAAAATGTGATCCGAAGTAAGAGGGGAGCTGCTTTGATATGGAAGGTGGTGAAGGAGAAAAAAAGCCATAAAAAGAAAAAAGTTTAATTAATGAGCACACTGTGTTCAGCCCCTGTGGGAGGCAGCTCAGATGAAATGTGTTTATAAACCCCATCCATCCAGTGCTGGGTAGCTCAGCAGAGGACACCACCATCCTTCCAGGGGCCCAAACCAGAAGTGCTTCAAGTCACCCAGGACTCCATGCTCCCTAACAGGTCCTAGCCTATCATTCACTGAGTCCTCCTTGGCCACTACCCTGGTCCACCCCGTTGCCACAGGGCCTTGTTGGTTCCAGCATGGCTGGAGTGTGGGAAGGAGATGGGAGTAAGGAGGCTTTTCTGACAGGCAGACCTAAATGTGTCAGTCCCTTCAATGACTGACTCCTTTAGGATAAAGTCCCGATTCTTCCCACTCCTGCTGCCCTGGCCTCTACCGATCATTCTAGACCCCTTTCTGCCTTTTCTCCCCTCCCACTCTCCCCTGCAGGAAGATTGATTTTTGTCCCTTTCCTTTCCTCACTCTCCCCACCCCTGGACATTTGCTCACACTCAATTTTCTGGGTGGAAAAATCTCCTTGCCTTCTCTCCCAACTCCTAATCAACTCCCACTTTCCTTAATTCTATTTATCTTTCAAGTCTTGATTTCATGACGTTTTCTCCAAAATACATCTTCTCCTTGTAGCACCATCCTGCACCATCCCACCTTTGGAAGGATGGAGCTGCTCCTTGGCCATGAGCTCTCTGGCATTAGAGTGGAAACTCTGTGAGGACAGGAACAACTATTTTTTTTTTCCTTCCCCATCAAATTGTTTTATTGGGTTACTTAAGCAGCTTAAAGACAATTCGTTTTGTTCAGTACCTTTTAGAAAATATTTCAAGTTTTAAATGAACTTCCAATACATAAAACAAAAGGAACAACTGTTTTTAACATTTATTCATCTGACTGGTGTATGAATTGAGAGGCAGGAAAAGTCATCCCCAGCTGAAGAGGTGAGAGGAAGGTCCAGGAAGGCATGTGGCTATGAACTGTGCCTTGGTCAATCCAAGGGCTTTGAAATAGCCTGGAGGAGGGAAGAGGGAGCTCCCCTCACGGAATGTTCTCAAGCAACAGAGGTGTTAAAAGTGGTGCCTAGGTTTCCTTTTCATCTCTAACATTGGCACAAGGGTCTAGCAGTTGCTGGGTGTTCATTAAATCCTGGATAAATCAGATATCTCAAGGTTAGCTTTTGGAGTGGCCACTTTATCTTTGTTCCTTGCTGACAGCTGGTGGGTCTGAGTTAGGTTAGGGGCAGCACTGTGCTCATGCCTCCCTGGTTTCAGCAGCCATCTTCGTTCCCAGCCAGCCATAGAAACCTCAGTCTCAGGCTGGTGATTGGTTGGAGAGTAGGTATGTGACCTAATTCTGTCCATTGGGACAGGAAGGGGAGTGTGTTCGGGGCTTGTAGGAAATATTTCTCTTTCTCATAACAGGACACCCCCAGACCTGCTTTGGAAGTTGTGATGTGTGACTGTGATACTTGAAGCTGCAGCCATTTTGTAATCATGAGGAGAAAACCAATGCTTCCAAATTCCATATGGATAGTTATTTTTCTCACCATTTAGTTTTCAGCTCAAATATGACCTCTTCAGGGATGACTTCCTGGACCACACAATCTAAATATCCCACCCTGTTCATTCATTGGCTAGTCGTTATCCTATTTTATTTATTTATTTGTTTGTTTATTTTGCAGTACTGGGGATTGAACCCAGGTGTGCTCTACCACTGAGCTACATCACCAACCATATATTTATATTGTTATTATTATTATATACATATATAATTATATATATAATTATAATTTTATTATTTTTTTAATTTTTGAGATAGAGTCTTGCTAAGTTGCTCAGGTTGGCCTTGAACTTATGATCCTCTTACCTCTGCCTCCTGACTTTGAGGGTACTTTCTTTTTAAAAATACCTCTGTAACAAAAATTACTTTTGCCCATTTTCTTATGTACTTATTACCCTTTTTCCTCACAGAGTGTGAGCTCTGTGAAAGCAGGGATAGTCTCACTGCTTTTTTCTAAGCTCCTAGAACAATGTCTAGCAATGGAAGGTTACCAACTGAACTGTCTGGAGACAACAACACCATGTTGAAACTGGCAGACATGAACCACTACCGGTCCCCACTCCCCGCCTCGTGGCTATGGCATCCTTAGTTCCATTGCAGGTAATCATTCTGATGCAGAAATTGATATTCTTAAGATTTCTTCTTACTTCTCTAATGTTATATTTTTAGAGTTTCTCTCTTCCTTCTCCAGGACATTTTCTCCTTTTCATTGGATGGTGGCCAAATTACAAAGGCAGAACAGTACCATGTGCTTGTGAAATTATAAGCCGTACAGATATGTACCTGTGTTAAAGGGAAGCAGGGCCATGTTTGGAAGTAAAATTGGAACTACTAGGCTAAGGGCCTCCATCTCTCACACAAGACAAAATATGTAGAGAGCCCAGCATCTCTACAAGTTCCCACTCACACTATCCATCCGTCCATCTGGTTTAGAATTTCCAGGAGATACTGAGGTTGAGTTGGATGGCCGAGAGTTCTGAAAAAGAGCGAACTGGGGCTGGGTACGGGGGTGCACGCCTTGTAATTCCAGTGGCTTGGGGGGCTGAGGCAGGAGGATCACGAGTTCAAAGCCAGCCTCAGCAACCTAGTGAGGCCCTAAGTAACTCAGTGAGACCCTGTCTCTAAATAAAATACAAAATAGGGCTGGGGATGTGACTCAGGAGTGGAGTGCCCCTGGGTTCAATCCCCAGTACCAAAAAAACAAAAAAGATCAAACTGGGTGCATGCTTTCCTCCCCTACTGCACCCTCCCAGGACCTCTCAGCACTTCTAATGCACATGGACAGTTGTCCAGGGTGCTGTTGAGCAGGACCTCCAACCCAAGGACAATGGCGCATAAATAGTTGGAATGTTGGATCTTGGAATCTGAGCTGGAGAGGTAAAACAGGAAGACTCTGGAGAGATAACCAAGGACCTGGTGATCTGGACGTTCCAGATAGTTGAAGAGTGGGTGTGTTGGAAATAAGGAGTGACCTGGAGGGTTTAGAGGTGAGTTGTCAGAGTGTGGAGGCCTGTGAGATTAGTACCTGGAGGTGCAGCAGTCCTGGGGCACGGCAGGGTTCAGGGTGTGCCTATGGGAGTGGGGACAGAGGGGAGTGGAGAAGGTCTCTGAAAATGGGAAGACACGGAGCAGAGTGACAGGTGTTAGACGAGGTTCCCTGCGGGTCCTGAAATTACTCAGAAATGTAGTCATAGGGATCCAGTGTAACATTTGGGCCCTCAGGCTACATCTTCATTCCACAAGAGAAGGACTCCAAGAAACAGTAGATGATGGCAGTTAGGGAAGAATGGCTGGGAAACACACTTCTTTTTCTGTAGTTAAGTCTATTTTCTTGAATCATGATCAAACTAAAAACAATCACTTGGCTGGGTGTGGTGGTCATGCCTGAAATCCCAGAGGCTCGGAAGGCTGAGGCAGGAGGATTGCAAGTTCGAGGCCAGCTGCAGCAATTTAGCGAGACCTTAAGTACCTTAGTAAGACCCTGTCTCAAAATAAAAGAGAAAAAGAACTTGAGATGTGACTCAGTGGTTAAGCACTCCTGGGTTCAATGCCAGATATCAAAAACAAAACAAAACAAAACAACAATAAAAAATTTTTTTTTCTCATTTGGTTGTTTGTTGGTTGTTTTTCTTATAAAATATCAGTAGCTTCACTTTCTACATTTTATTGCAAATATGATATTTGTGCATCATTGAGAGTTTAAATCAGCTTTGGGAGACTGTCAGAGATCATAAAGGATTGCGTTTAATATTATTTCAAAGGGAAATAATTTATAATTCCAAATCAATGACACACGCATGTAAGGATTTAGAATGTAACTTACTGGTGAGTTGGGAACAGTCCTAGTTTGCTTTGTTGCTCTAACAGTATACCACACCCTGGGTGCTATGATTCGGATGTAGTTTGTTCCTCAGAGGTTTGTGTGTTGGAAGCTTGGTCCCACATATGAAAATGTTAATAGATTGTAGAACCTTTAAGAGGTGGAGTCTAGTAGTCCTTGGGGTACTAGGGGCATGCCCACAGATGGAGTTGATGTCCTGTTGTTGTTCTCTTGGGACCCTGAATTAGTTCTCACAAGAGCAAGTTTTAAAAGAACCCCTCCTATCTCTCTGGCTTCCTGTCTCACCACATGATCTCACACATACTCCTGCTATTGTGTTTTGATTTTTCGGTCTCCAAAATTGTGAGCTAAATAAATCTTTTTTTCTTTATAAATAACTCATCCTCAAGTGTTTTGTTATAGTAACAGAAAGCTTATACACTGGATGATTTAGAAAGAAACTTGTTCCTCAGTTTTGGAGGCTGGGAAGTCCAATATTAAGGTGCTGGCATCTGGTAAGGGCCTTCTTGCTGCATCATAGCATGGTGGAGGGGAAGCAAGATGTGCCATACAGAGAGGAAGGGCAGGGGCTGAATTTTTTCTCTTATCAGGAACCCACTGCATTAATTGATTCAGGAGGACAGGGTCCCCTCTTAAAGTCCCCACCTCTCAGTGCTAGTTTCATTGACAATTAAATTTCCGTGAGTTTGGAGTGGACAGTCAAACCATAGGATGACCACTTAGACTTCTGTGCTGCGGGGCAGAGTGAGAAAAAAACAGGAGACCTCCAAATAAGAAAAACCTCCTTCATTTTAAAATGAGGCTGTTTTTCAACTTGTTTTGAAGTGAGACGAACTCTTTTGTTTCCAGCCCTTTTTCTCTGTGTTAAGGAAAAATTATTGCATTTAAACCTTTGGTTCAATTTAGTTCAGAAAGTATTGTTTGGACATTTACCATAGGTCTGGGGTTGGGGCAGTAGATGTGTAAGAAATCTGTACAATGTGATCTCTGCACTCAAGGAATTTGAAATGCTTTATTATTCTCATTAACTGATTATTACATAATATAGAATATAATGAGTAAAATTTAGAAAAGGAAAATGAGATGGGTGTTAAACAGATTTTACTACCTTTCTAAAAAATTTGAGCATTCATGTATGTCATCTTAGACTGTTTTCTGTTGCCAGCATCACCATTGGCAAACGAGGAAACACACAGAAAAGTGGTTCACTTGACTTGGTCTAGTCCAAGGCAGAGGGTCGCATCTGGCAATGGCCTTGTTATTGGCAGAATCCCAGGTGGGTGCAGGGCATCACAGGACAAGCAATAGGGAGCACGTGTGGGTGTCATTTCTGCTCCCTTTTTCTCTTCTTACGAAGCTACTACCTGTCAATCATCAGGGCTGCACCTTGGTGACCTCATCGAATCCTTACCACCTCCCAAAGGCCCCACCTCTTAACGCTGTATCGGGATTAAGTTTCCACTCTCTTAATGACTCTCAATTGGGATTAAATTTCTATATGTGAATTCTTGGAGGACACACTCAAACCATAACCAGACCATAGTGTGCATCGCGTAGCATCGCATGGCTTCCAGGAGCTTACAGTCTTGCAGATGAAATTACACTAGGTAGGGAAATCCCCAAAAGTCTTCAAAGAAGAGGCAGGCTTCTTTCATGGATCACTGGGTGATGTGGGACAAGATAGGGCTGGAGAAAACTGGAAATTGATGTTGGAATCCATGGAAGGTTGTTGAATAGGTGAGTTGCATGAGAACACATAAAAATGACATTGAATGCATCTTTAGCATGAAGTCCCAACAATGCAGAGAAGGTGGCAGCAATTGTGATATATGTACCAGCGGATGAAGTACATATAGACGCCCCTTGGCCTCTGATGGGATTAAATCCCAATAAACCCACTGTACACTGAAAATATCACTAAGCTGAAGATGCATCAAATACACCTAACCCACCACACAGCCTAGCCACACAATCCACTGTGGAGTGCTGGTGGTTGACCCTTATGATCTCAGCTGACTGGGAGTTGCCACTCACCAGCACACCAGAGCATCTGAGCACATACCACTAGCACGGGACAAGATCAAAATTCAAAATTTGAAATACAGTTTCTGCTCAATGTGTATCACCTTTGCACCATGGTCAAGTGGAGAAATCACTAAGCCAAACCACTTACTGTAAATTAGGGACCATCTGTTTATGTGTATATGTATATGTGCATGGGCCACCTTTCTCTTTGCTGCTAATTCTACACAACACACACACACACACACACACACACACACACACACACACGGAGTTTTCTTCCTCAGTGACTATGCCTGCAAAGAGACAGTGTGTAAAATGTGCTCAGGGATGTGGACTTGTCATTTGCATTTGTCTGGTCACTCCTGTAGACTGCAAACCCACACTCCCAAGTCTTACGTTTGAAACATCTGCTTCCGTGCACAAGCACAGCCACACAGTCTTGTGGTGCTTGGCTGTGATGAGGACTGACACCTATTCCTTGGTCGCCAACCTGGCTTTCTCATCTACACTCACAAAGGCTTTGGAAGTTGTGCTGATTGGTCCATGAAAATCAGTACATAGTTGTATTTATGAACAGCCAGGAAGTCTTCATCAGCCTTGAAATTAAAGGAGATTTACTAGCCAGGTATGGTGGTGTATGCCTGTAATCCCAGTGACTCGGGAGGCTGAGGCAGGAGAATCATGAATTTAAACCCAGCTTTAGCAATGCAGAGAGCCCCGGGCACCTCAGTGAGATCCTGTCTCTAACAAAATATAAAAAAGGGCTGGGGGATGTGGCTTGGTGGTTAAGTGCCCTTGGGTTCAATCTCTGGTATCAAAATAAAATTAAAAAAAAGAGATTTACTAGCTATGAGTTATAATGATGGTTGTATCAAAGCAGTAATATATTTTTCTTTGCCCTTCAATACTATTCTGTATTTTTTTTTCTTTAATGAGCATGTATTACTTTGGAAACAAGGAAAAAAAGAAATTAAAAATATCTGGAAAGAAATGGGTAAGCCATATACAACTAAATACAGGACCCCAAGCACAGCGGGCAAGGTGGCCTCTGAAAGCACCCCCAGCTCAGGGTACTGAGGTTCTCTGCTTGGGAGTTTGTAAGGGACCGAGGGGAGGGGCTGTAGAGGTGAGGGCACTGGAGGAGGCGAACATCTTTCATCATCTCTTCAGCCTTTTAATGACCACTTGAATATTTGGACCTGTGCAACCTCTTGGAACTAGAATTCTTCCTGAAAAGAATGTTTTCCCTTGAAAACCTCTCCGAAGAAAAAAAGCTAAAGGCCAGAATAACCAGCAAACTGAATTGAATAGAGACCAGGTTCCTCTTTCTCAAGGCAAATGTGTACTTCTGGGGCACAGGGTCCACCTCCTGTCCTACAGATCCTTTGCCAGGATCTGTTGTGTCCAAGGCCAGTAGAAGAGTAAGCAGTCGGGGACATGAGTGCAAGGGAGCTGACCTCCAGCCCGAATGCCAAGAATACCCTGGTGCATCCTCTCAGCTGGAGGGCTTCTGGCTTCCCTCCTGTTTTCTGCTAAGTTACCTTTGTTTGTCTGTTATTGTTCTTAAGGTTTTCTGGGTAACAGATCTTGTTAGTTCCTCTTGAGATTGCCCATTACTCCCCACACTTATTTCTCACCTCCCAGCATCCTGTTTGTCTCCCTGACTCTCTTCCCCCGCCCCAACCCCACCCCCACTTAGCTGCTGTCCTTTGAGCCATGTTCACTGAATTAATTTTAACTTTTATTTTTATTATGTGTTCTCACACCAGAGAAGGCAGGCATCTATTCAGTTTTTAATTCACTGTGTTATGCTTTCTTCTATCATGAATACACTAAAGCATGTCTAGTTAGATGTTCCAGTGTTCATCTCCCCCTTGTCTTGAAGATAATACATTTCCAGAACATTCAAAAAGAATGAAGGGGGATAGAACAAAACATATGGAACTATGATCCATGTACAGGACTTTTTTGGTCTTTGAAAATTTAAAGTGAACTGGTTGTGAAAGGAACAAAAAAACTACACTGCTCACATTAGCATAATGTTCAATTTATTAGATTTAAAAAATTTTTTTAGTTGTCAATGGGCCTTTATTTATATGTGGTGCTGAGAACCGAACCCAGTGCCTCACATATGCTAGCAAGCACTCTGACACTGAACCACGGACCCAGCCCCCAGTTTATTAGATTTTAAAGAGTATTTAGCTACTCAATAATTTTATATGAATTGTGTTAGCTGTTTTTCTGGCACTGTAATGAAATACCTGAGATAATAAACTTGAAAAAAGAAAAGGTTAATCTTGGCTTGTAGTTTTGGAAGTTCCAGTGCATGATGAGTTGACCCCTCGCCTTGGAACTGTGGCAAGGCAGCACATCATGGTGAGACAGAATTGCTTGCCTCATGGCTAGGGAGCAACAGATAGTGAGGAGGGGATGGAGGGTTCCATAATATCACCCATAACCTAACAACCTCCCACTAGACCCCACTCTTAAAAAGTTCCACCACCTCCCAGTAGGGTCACTGGGAAACCAACTCTTTAGCACTTGGGCCTTTGGACGACACTCAAGATCCAAATGAAGCATGAGCTATCTAAACTTGCACTTCAATTTTTCTCATTATTGCAAATGGATCTATTAGCTACAAAACATTGTGAAATCTAGCACTTAAAATTCGCAGGTTTATAAAAAACATTAATTTTTTTTTTTTTTAAGAATACTGTCATGTTCGGATCTGAAATGTCCCCCAAAGACTCCTTTGTTGAAAGCTTGGTTCCCAAAATGCAGCAATGTTCAGACATGGGACTTTTGGGGAAGTGACTGGATCAAGAGGGATCTCATCAATAGATTCATCCACTGATGGGTTTATAGTTTAATGGACTATGGGGAGGTGGTGGAAACTGCAGAAGGTAGGGCCTAGTTGGAGGAAGTAGGTCACTTGGAGGTATGTTCTGGAAGGATATATCTTGTCCCAGGCCCTTTATTTGCTTTCTCTCTGCTTCCCAGCTGCATGAGGTGGACAGCTTTTCTCCACCACACCCTTCCACCATGATGTTTGCCTCACCTCAGGTCCAAAGCAATGGAGTCAGCCAACCATGGAACTGAACTGAACATGGCTCTGAACTGTGAGCCAAAACAAATCTTTCCTCCTTTAAGTTGTTTTTCTCAGGTATTTTGTCACAACAACAAAAAGCTAACACATATTTAAAAAGAAGTAATTAGTGCCCTAGCATAGTTGAATATGCAATTCTATGCAATAGTCAGAGTATCATTAAACCAGAATGAATTTATATTCTAAAAAAAAAAAATTATTTTTTAAAAGAGGGAAATACTTTCAAACTCTTGTAGAACTACACAGTAATTTATCTAGTCAGTTCCCTTTTCTGTTCTGAACACGAAAGAAATGAAAATTCAAAAGAAGCAGAAATTGATGATGGTGAAGTCCCAAATCCATATCAATGTCTTAGGTTTCTCTTACTGTTTGGTGGATATCTGAAAAATGAAGATTTCCCCAGATTCACCCAAGTGTTTCTCTAATTCCCTGTTTCTTTATTTCCATACAGGGCAAATTATCAGATGCAATTCAGTTGCTTTCACTTGGCGCTGAGAGGATCAGGGCAAGAGGACACGGGACAAGTCTCCTCAAGGGTTTGTCACCATGTGCTGGGGAGATGCTCTTTCCATCATCAGATATTTCAAGATTCTCCCTGTTGTGCAACATCTGAAAGTATCTTTCCCAAGTCCAGGGCTCAGGCCTCTTTGGTTTTGATGAGGTGAGAACGCTCTCACATGAATAGTGTCATGTGGGTAATAACAAAATTACTCACATTTCTCGATGATTTCTTCTTGTCTGTACTTGGAGAAAAAGTATGCTTAGATCCTTGAAAAAAAATCTTAGTTAATTTAATCTAGACCATTCGGTACAGATGATCTGACAAAGATGCATTGTATGATTCAGACACAGGGACTGCAGTGTCTGATGCCTCCCCAATAACACTTGATTATGTTATTTCAATTCCAGATAACAATCTTTCTATTCCACAGCTTTTAGAAACTAGGAAAGGAAAGCAAAGCTTATTTTAAAGAAAATCCATGTTTCTTATATGCAAAATGTGTATAATTCAAATTTTCAAATCTAAAGAAAATTCTTCCAAAAATTTTTTTAAAAAACTGTTTTTATGCTTTAAATTATTACTACCACCTCCTTTGAGGTTAATATGTCTAGCTAGCTGAAACCCTAGAAGTTGTTTATAAGCTAATTAGGGCAAGGGCTTTATGTATTTTTAAAATTTTTGTTACAACTCTTTGTACTTAAAAGACAGTTCTATATTATTTTAACAGCTAACTTCCTTAATAATCTAAGTGACTTTTAAAATTTAAGTGTATTTGTCCATGAAAAGGATGTCTGTCATTACTAATAAATTGTTGAGTTTTGTTTTCATATTTTGTGCACTATTATTATATATTGCTTGCTTTTTTATCTTTTTTTTTTTTTTTTTTGTGGTTCTCAGGATTGAACTCAGGGCCTTTCACATGCCATGCAAACACTCTACCACTGAGTTACATCTCAGCTCTTTGAAATGTGCTTGATAAATATAAACTTGACTCAAAGTTGTATCACTTAGAACCTTATTTCCCTAGGAAGTACTATAATTAAATATTATATTTAAAATATAATTAAAAGCTTCATGCGAAATGCCCTATTATATCACATAAAAATGAAGAGAGCCAGGCACAGTGGGGCACACCTGTAATCCCAGCCACTTGAGGGCTGCGCAGGAAGATTGCAAGTTCAAAGCCAGCCTCAGCAACTTAGCAAAACCCTGTCTTTAAGTAAAAATACAAAAAAGGTCTAGGGGTGTGGCTTAGTGATTAAGTGGCCCTGGGTTCAATCCCTAGTACCAGCCCCCGCCCCCCAAAAAAAAGAGGAAGAAGAAGAAGAGAAGACTGGGGATTTAATGAGGACTGCTTACTGAGACAACTGGGCTTTGACATCATTCCTGTTTATGTGTGACATCATTAGGAGCCCCTCCCCTGGCCCCAGTGATCTTTGTCTATCATATTTGCTTGGAAGTGATTAAATGAAAAGAAACACAGTGTAACTTTTCAAGGTCATATGAAGATGGGATCAATGGATCAGGAAGCAATTTGAGGAACGTCACACTCATTTTTCTTAAAGACTTTGCAGCAAATCAAGAGGAAAGGATTTTCCTTACGCTGCCTCATGTTTCATACCACGTGAATCAGAAATCGTTGACAGTACAAAATAACAAAAGCCCACATTAATTAATTCTTTACAGTGTTTCTTCTACTTGCAATTGCATAAACCCACTCCAGCTGTTTGTCAAGGTCCATGGAAGCAGAGATGGCACACCTTTCTCATCCTGCTGCTGATTTGGTTATCTGAGGTAAGTGCCCACTCAATCAGAAAACAGTGAAAGGAAAGAGTAGTATGATGCTTTGGAAAGGGAACTCCCAGCATTAATCAAATAGGCATTACTCAAAAAATCAGCATGATGTATGTTTATCATCCTGACGTTAACAGGGCTACTTTTAGACAGCCTTTTAGATGCTGCAGCATCCGCTGACGATTACTGCATTTGGGTACTTCCTATATTTAATGGGCCTTCTTCCCAAGTTGTTGAAGAGATGTGGGTTGCCAGCGTCTTCTCTGGTTGTTACTGCTGTCAGTGCTGGGATTGGGTGTAAATGCCAACTATGCTGTTTCCCAGTGATTATATTAAAACTCTATAACATTTACTGGACTCCCACTTAGTGATAGAATCAAATATTTTTAAAAGTCCCTGACCTCAAAGAACTTTCACTCTAGAATGGAAATCAGACAAATCCACACAAAGATTACCTAAGTGATATATTTTCAAAAAATAGTTTGAAAACTACTTACTATATTACTTTGGCTTCAGAGTGGGAATCTGAGCAGAACCTAGAACGGTGATATATCTGGAAGTGAGACAGAGACAGGTGTGGTTTCAGCAGGTGACCCTGTAGCAGTCTTGGGGAACTCAGGTTGGACTGGCAAGAGAGCTCCCCAGCACAGTGCTCAAACTTAGGCCAAGGAGTTTGGACGTTAAACAATTAACGATCTATGCTACCAAATGTGGCTTTTCCAAGACCAGCTTGAATTTCACAACAGTTAACCCTTTCCAATTAAGGCAATTTAAATGTGACTTAATATTTAAAGGTTTATAAAGCTTATATAAATTCCTTTACAAATCAAGTAACATCATTTTCAGACTATGCCCTCATCTGGAATTTGGAAAATAGAATCCTTTATTTTGTTTTCAAATATTTCCTAAATATCTGTGCAAAGCTCAGGACTGGAATCTATGCCATATTTCTGCAATTACATAGTAGGCATTCACCAAGTGTCAGACTCTCTTCCAGGCCCTTAGAGCACATTGCAGAACAAAAATCAACCCCTGCCCTCATGTAGCTTTTATTCCAGTGGTCTCTTTGTTTGCTGGGGCTGCCGCGGCTATGAGGCTTAAACAATGGAAACATTTATTCACAGCTGGAGACTGAAGTCTGAGATCAAGGTGGTGTTGGCAGGGTTGGTTCCTTTTGACGGCCCTGAGGGAAGGAGCTGGTCCAGGCCTCTTTTCTTGGCTTGTAGGTGACCATCTCCTCCCTGCGTCATCACGCCATCTTCCTCCTATCCTTATCTATGTCCAAATTTCCTCTTCTTACTAGGACAGCAGTCACACTGCATTAGGGCCTATTCTAATGACCTCATTTTAAATTAACTTCCTCTGTGAAGACCCTATCTCCAAATACAGCCACATTCTGAGGTACCAGGGATAAACACCAATGCATGGATTTTGGGCAGGGACACAGTTTGGCCTCTAACCAGTGGGCTTTGATGACAGAGCACTGAATGAACCCTAGAACTTGGTAGTTGGGTTGCAAGGTGCAGGCATTGAGTGCTTGCAGCCCACCTGGGAGGTAAGTTTGGCTGTCCCACTGTTATGTTTTGGATATGTGGTGTCCCCCAAAAGCTCATGGATGAGACAATGCAGGTTTAGAGTGAAATGATTGGGTTACAAGAGTCTTAACCCATTTAGTGGATTAATCCCCTGATGGGATTAACTGAAGGTGGGTGGGGTGTGCTGGAGGAGGTGGGTTACTGGGAGTGTGCCTTTCTGGTATATATTTTGTATCTGTTGAGCGGAGTCTCTCTCTGCTTCCTGATCATCTTGTGAGCTGCTTCCCTCACCACACTCTTCTGCCATGATGTTCAGCCTTGCCTTGGGCCCTGTGGAATGAAGCCAGCCTTCTGTGGACTGAGACCTCTAAAATCATGAGACGCACCCGGACAAATTTTCCTCCTCTATATTTGTTCTTGTGAGGTCTTTTAGTTACAGCAGTGAAAGAGCTGACTGAAAGACCTACTCTGTAAAGAGGAAACCGAGGGCACACCATATTAGTTTGGAGGGGAGTTTGCCATGTTTATTGATGGTGTGTTTAATGTTTTCACTGTGTTGAGCCGCAGCTGAATGTGTTGGGCATGTAGTCACGGCTAATTCAGAAGCAAAACTGACACACAGGTGGGCAAGTGGGGAAGGGTTTTTGTGTCTGTGTGTGTGTATGCATGTGTTTTACATTAGTTCCTAAGAATATGATCAAAATAGAAGTAGTATCTTCGATAATTATCTTTTCCCCTTTTTAGATAGTGTAATATACTACAGTGTGTAATAACATTGTTATATCTTATAATATGTTGTTGAAACAATGATATTTATAATTAATACATAACAATTTATTATATAACTAATACATTTAATGTAGTAATAATCATTTCCTTTTGATTATCTGGATTCAGATGAAGTTACAGATGATTTCTCACTTCTGCCTTTTGAGCTATCCCCTCTTAGCCGCCTGCTGGCTCTCCTTCATTGGAAGGAATCTTCCTTACATTTCCTGATTTGCTGGCAGCTCCGCCATGATGTTCTGCTGTGGACAGATTCAGATTCGCTAAACAATTATGGAGGATCTCCCCATCTTTTCACATAAACCCACACTCCTCAAAAATATGGAAAACCAAAGGCTTATAATATGAGCTTCTATGGAGGGTTAAATTGGTTTGATTATTTAATGGACAAAACAGTTAATTAACCAGTGAATAACTTAACACATAATTCAATAACCAGATAGACATATTATTTTATAACATGTAAAAATTTAATGATCTTTTGTGACAAAGCCTGTTTCAAAGAAGTTGCTTTTGTTTTGAGTGTGCCTTTGGTTAAACAGAGGTGTGAACCCCGCTTCCTTCCAGCGGGTGCTTGGGAGAATATATTTGAGACCTTCTGAATACCCTTCATCCAAGCTTCATAATAACCATGAGCCTCATTAGAGGGCTCAGAAGACAGAGGGTCCAGTGAATTATCTTATGCTAGTTAAGGAAATAAGTTAACAGCAGAGGCCGAGGTTAAACTTTCTCACTGTAACTCCTTGGTTGAACAGGCTTTCTGCCTCAGGAGACTGAGTAGGTCCTGGCACTCTGCCTTTCTGGATGTCACAGACTCATTCATTCATGAAGTCATGCATTTACCTATGCATTCGCTCAACAAATATCTATTGGGAGCTTAATATAAGCCAGGATTTATGCCAGACCTGAGAACACAGGGTTAACAAAACAGTGCACGGTTCTTTCCCACACAGAGCCTACAGATTAGTGAGAGAACAGACATTACCTACAAATATTTTTAAAAACCATGGTAAATATAATAAAGGAAAAATATAGGGGAAAAAACTGGTTAATTAATTTGGATTGATGACCAGGGCATGTCTCTCTTTCAGGGACCTTAAAGAGACCTTAAAGGAAGTGACATGAGGTTGCAAGCATGAGTTAACTGTGTGTGGAGGTGCTATTTGCACTTAAAATAGTTACAGATTACCACTGTCCAAAACCCATCACTACAGTTCCCTCGGTCTCTATTAGACCCCTCCTCTGCCTACAGCAAGATCAAATGCTGACCCTCAGCATCAGATTTATCCTTTTCTACTCTATTTTCCCTACCATTCATCCATCCATCCATTATTCATCTAATAAACCTTCACTGAGCACCTACTATGAGCCTGGTATTATTGTGCCCCAAATCCTTTTCTTTTCTGTCTCTCCTTGTTTGTTTTTGTTTGTTTGTTTGTTTATTGTTTTTTGTTTTGTTTTTTCTTTTTTTTGCTGTGCTGGGGATTGATCCCAGGACCTTGTGCTTGCAAGGCAAGCACTCTACCAACTGAGCCCTCCTCTCCTTGTTTTTGACTGCTGTAACCATCTACTCTTTTCAAGATTCTTGAATCTCCGAGTTTCAACACAGCTTTGATGTTATCTTCTTCCCAGTTCTCTTCCCCTTCCCCTTCCCTTTGACTCAATTATCATTCAGCAAATGGATTCATCACATTTTTATGAAATATTTTTTCTAATCAGGTACAAGAAAACAGACATGAAGTTTTCGTTTCTGTTATTAACTGATTGGAGTTCCTATCCCTTAAAAAACAAATGCCACTAAAACAAAAATTTTTGGATTTCTGTCTCTTTATCCCCCCCCACCCCCCCGTGCTTTGGATTAGTTCTTTCTTTTAACTATAAATTCCTGGAGACAGACAATTCCTTTTGCTTAACTTAATATAGCATCTGGAGCTAATGATAATCACTTCTAAACTTTTTACATCCTTTCATTATATCTGCCAATATAATCATCATATCTCTGGTATAAATGGAGCAAATGAATTCAGGAATACCTAGTGCAAGATTAACCAGCTCTCACCTTCTTCTATAAAGTCCTCTCTGTTCTTTCTGTCATAACAGAAAAGAATAAAACAGCTGTCAATAAAAATGTATTATATCATCAAATATTTAGGCAAAGTCACCGAGAAAGGTTCTGCACTTACTTCTCTAGCTCCATGTAAGCCAGTCTAATCCACCAAATCTCCTTTGGAAAGTCTGGAGCCCCAGAGTGCACTACAGAAAGAATTATGCCTATCAAAAGATAAGTGGAGTGGCTGGGATTGCTAACACTGAGCGCTTGCCTAGCATGTGTGAGGCACTGGGTTCGATTCTCAGCACCATATCAAATAAATAAAGATTCATCAATAACTAATAAAAACATTTAAAAAAAGATAAGTGGAGAGGATGTCCTTTTATAGTCATGATGAAGTAACAGGGAACGGGCCATAAATATAAATAAGAGAAAGTGTGAAACACTGCATTGGGACATTGGACAACAGTCTACGTAGAACTGGGATCCTAAACAGCAGACAAAGCAGGCTCCATGATTGTCTTGGCCTTCTGCCTGGAATCAATTTCTAGACTGTGAGTCCAGGACAGAGGGACCTAAACAGATCCTGGTAGCCTTTCTGAGTTGATGTGGTGGAGAGCACAGTTTGGAGGCTGTGGTGGCTTGAGGTAGCAGGGCAGAGCTGTGAGAAGGAGGTGGCTGTGCAGGAAACCACTTCAAGAAACACATGTAGGAGGCTCTGAGTCTTTGCTGAGTACTAGGATACAGGTACACAGAACGACCGTCCACAGGCTGGGCACAAAGACGGGGAAGTGGTAAACTGAGTAAGTCTCAGAGCACACATGAAATGGACAATGTTTGGGGTCTGACTACCAAAGAAGAGTCCTTGCTCATCCTTGGAACATCCAGTGGAGACCCCAGAGTAATCGTAATTAGTAAGGCTGACCTGTCCTTGGAGAACAGGACACTCTAGACTAGGGGGTGACATTTTTTTTTCTTAAATCTTCAGAGATCAAAAATTTTAGGCTTGTGGATCATACAATTCCTGTCACAACTGATCACTTCTGCCATTATGGTGTGAAGGCAGCCATACCCAGTACCTACGTGCATGGTTTTGACTGAGTTCCAGTAAAACTTTATCAACCAAAACAGATGGCCAGCCCCTAGTTTGCTTACCATCACTGTCCATAGAAATATAATGAATGCCACACATACAGTGAAAACATGAAAAGAAATAGGTAAATTAATTTTATTAATTTAATAATATATTTTCCTTATATACAATATATCCAAAATGTTGTCAGCTCAACATGCTATCCATAGCAAAATTATTAATGAGATAGTTTGTAATCTTTTTCTTATATCAAGTCTTCAAATTCTGGTATGTATTTTATACCTATATTACATATTAATTCAGATTAATTTCAATAGTTACATGTAGACAGTGACTACCACTTTAGACAACTCAGCTCTGGCCTTTTTTCTACTAAAGCTTAAAAACAAGTCTTGGAGATAGTGGTTAACTTTATAACCTGGTAAAACAGCCCTGTGCTCTTTAATGGAAGACAATACAATGCAGGCACTTAATAACATACCAGTAACAATGTCAGCAGCAAACAAAGTTACTAGACATGCTAAAAAGTAGGAAAAGGAAACACCTATAACAAGGAGCAAAGAATCAGTTAAGAGACCAGAAATGATGAGATAATGGAATTAGTAGGCAAGGAAGTCAAAACAGATTTCATTGTTTTGATAATCATTTAAATAAAAACACAAAAATGTTCAGGAAAATATAGAGTATATTAAAAAATAACAGGATATTTAGAGATGAAAAATACAGTAACTGAAATGATATTTCCATAGGATGGGATTAATAGCAGTTTAGGCACTACAAGAAAAGATCAGTGAGCCTGTACATAGAGTCATTTAAACTATGTAAGATGAACCATAGAGAGAAAAAAGACTGAAAAGATGAATGAATAGCGTGGAGGATGTGGCTCAGTGGTAGAGCATTTGTCCAGCATGTGTAGGGCCCTAGGTTTGATCCCAGTGCTGCAAATCAATCAATCAATCAATCAATCAATCAATCAAAGGTCCAGTGATCTGAGGGATAATATCAAATGATCTATTGTACATGGAGGAAGAGAGAAAGGACAAAAAGTGTGTGAAGAAGTAATGTGTGAAACATTTCAAAATTTTATGAAAACTATTTTATAAATCCAAGAAGCTTAATGAATCAGAGGCTGAAAAAACTCATTAAAAAGAAAGAAATTAAGGCACATAGTAAAAGTGCTGAATATCAGTGTTGCAGAAAATATCTTAGAGGCAGTTAAGAAAGAATGCATTATTTACAGAGAAACACACATAGGAATGATCAGACTGACAGACATTTGCAAGGCAGAAGACGTCTTTAGAGTGCTGAAAGAAAGAAGTCAACTTAGAATTCCATAGACTGTGAGAAAACATAGGTGAAGGGCTGGGGTTGTGGCTCAGTGGTAGAGCGCTTGCTCAGCATGTGTGAGGCCCTGGGCTCAATTCTCAGCACCACATATAATTAAGTAAGATAAAGGTTTATCGACAACTACAAAAATATTTTTTAAAAAAGGTGAAATAAAAACTTCAACAGGTAGACAAACATCCAGGGAATTTGTTGCTGGCAGATTTATACAACAAAAAACGTTAAAGGAAAAATTTCACTCAAAAGCAAAATGATACCAGATGGAAACAGAACGACACTCCACAAGGTTGGGCAAAAAGACTGGTGAGAGGTAAGCTGAGTAAATCTCAGAGCACAGAGTGGACAGTTTGGGGTCTGACTAGCCAGTATATATATGAATTAACAGAAAAGGAAAATATATGGGCAAATAGATAAGATTTTGTTGTCTCATTTTTAAATTTTGTGAAAAGTTAATTGACTACAAAAAGAAAAATTAATAATAGTGTATCTTTAAGATTTATCAAAAGTATCATAATCTCAGTGGCTCAGGAGGCTGAGGCAGGAGGATTGCCAGTTCAAAGTCAGTCTCAGCAACAGTGTGATGCTAAACAATTCACTGAGACCCTGTCTCTAAATAAAATTCAAAATAGGACTGGGGATGTGGCTCAGTGGTTGAGTGCCCCTGAGTTTAACCCCCCACTAAAAAAAGTATAAGAAGTAAAATGTTTGACAATAGGTTGAAGGTCAGGAGGTCAGGATGGGGAGAAAAGGAAGTCTATAGCTGTAAGGTTTTTACATTATGCATGAAATGGGACAATATTATTTGAATATATGGGTTAAAGTGCATGTTATAAAGTGTAAAGCAGTCATCAAAAAATAAAATAAAGAGATTTCATTATGCAGATGTTCCTTGACTAATGGTGAGCTTATCCCCCCAAATATCATTAAATTGAAAATGCTTTTAGTACATTTACTCTACCTATTATAGCTTAGCAACACAGTACACCATAGAGTATGGGCTGTTTCCCCTCACGATTGCCAGGCTGTCTGAAGCTGTGTCTTATAGCTGCTGCTGCCCAATATCAGGAGAGAGTAACATACCACATCGTGCTTATGCAGAAAAAGAGTAAAATTCAAAATTCCAAGTTCCTCCTGAATGCATGTTGCTTTAGCACTATCATAAAAAAAAATCCTAAATGAAGCATCATAAGTCAGGGACTCTCTGTATTTGTGTGTATATTTATGTATAAATACTGTGGAGATAAAATGGAATATTAAAAAGTGGTAATTCAAAAGAAGCAGGAAAAAAGGAAGAATTAATGAGGACAAATGGGACATTTAGAAAACCAATAGCAAATGGTAGATTTAAACTCAACAACTTTATGTTAAATGTAAATGGTAAAAAACATTGCAGTTAAAAGTCAGAGATTGTCAGACTGAATAAGAACAAGTAATGCCCTATTATATGCTATGTAAAAGAAAATCAATTTAAATCTCTAGACCACATAAAGTTAGAACAGAAAGGATGAAAGAAGATAAGCTATCCAAACACTAATTACAAGAAAGCCTGACTGGCTATATTAATATCAGATGGAGTAGACAATGTAAAAAGGAACAGGGGGGCTTTCCTAGTGATAAAGTTATAAATTCATGAGGAAAATATCATAATTCTCAACACATGTAGCAAAAGCTGACAGAATTTAAAGGAAATTTAAAAATCCATAATTACAGATGAAGATTTCAACACTTTCCACTTAATAATCAATAAAGAAAGAAGACAGAAAATCCTCAAGGATGTAAAAGACTGGAATAACCCCATCAATCAACTGGACCTAACTGGCTCTCCCTAATGACACCAGAACACACATTCTTTTCAAGTTCACATGGAACATTAACCAATGGAGACCATATGCTAATCATAAAACAAGCCCCAACAAGTTTAAAAGTGTTGAAATCATAGAGGATGTCCTCTGACCATAATGAAATTAAATTAGAAGTCAATAACAACTATTTGGGAGATCTTTAAATATTTGTAAATTAAGCAACACACTTCCAAATAACCCATTGGTCAAAGAAGAAATCACAAGGAATGCGGAGAATACTTTGAATGAAAATGAAAACACACATATAAAAACATATGGGAGGTAGCTAAGGCAGTGTCTCAAAGGAAATGTATAATAATAAATGTTTATATTAGAAAAGAATAAAGGTCTAAAATAAGTAATCTAAGATTCTCCCTTAAAAATAAGAACAGTACAAATTGAATTCAAAGGAAAAGTGAGACAATAACAAAGATAAAAGCAGAAATCAATAAGATACAAAACAAAAATAAAAGAGATAATCAGGTAACCTCACTTTGAATCTTGGAAAATCTCAACAAAATTTATAAGCCTCTAGGTAGACTTATTAAGAAGAAAGGGGTGAAAGCAAAATTTATGAAAACCAGGAAAAAGAATGGGACACATTACATTAGCAACAACAAACATTTAGAGGATAATAAATTAATATTATGAATTATTTTATGTCAATAAATTCAGCAACTTAGATGAATGGGCAAATTCCTTAGAAAACACAACTTGTGCCGGGCGTGGTGGTGCATGCCTGTAATCCAAGCAACTTGGGAGGCTGAGTCAGGAGGATCGCGAGTTCAAAGCCAGCCTCAGCAACTCAGCGAGGCCCTAAGCAACTCAGTGAGACCCTGTCTCTAAACAAAATACAAAATAGGGCTGGGGATGTGGCTCAGTGGCCGAGTGTCCCTGAGTTCA
>JAJEJO010000470.1:246128-266378 GCA_020662805.1 Glaucomys volans
GCTGAGGCTGGCTTTGAACTCGCGATCCTCCTGACTCAGCAACTCAGCGAGGCCCTAAGCAACTCAGTGAGACCCTGTCTCTAAACAAAATACAAAATAGGGCTGGGGATGTGGCTCAGTGGCCGAGTGTCCCTGAGTTCAATCCCTGGTACAAAAAAAAAGAGTAGAAGAAGAGACAAAAAAACTCCCAAAAAACACAACTTGTCATTTGACTGAAGAAGACGTAGAAAACAAGAATAGCCCTGTATTTGGTAAAGAAATTTAATGTGTAATTTAAATTTTTCCAACAAGGATAACTTCAGGCCCGAATGGCTTTGCCTGTGACTTCTATCGAATATTTAAGAAATACAATCATGTTTCATGAACTCTTGTGGAAAAAGAGAGTGAAAGGAATACAGTCCTTCATAAGATGAAAGGAATTCATCTTCTGAGGCCAGAATCACCTTGATATGAAAATCTGACAAATAAATTACATGAGGGGGAAAAAAGAAAAACAACAATGAGAAAGCAGTGTTCTTCATGAAGAGAGACACAAAAAGCCTTAGGAGACTGCTAACAAATTGAGCAGTTCAGTAATCTCTTAAAGAAATAATGTATCATGACCAAATGGAGGTAATTACAGGAAAATAAGAGAAGCTAGAGGATAGCTATGTGTTTTTGCTTTTTTGGATGTTTTGTTTGTTTTGGTTTTTGGTACTGGGAAGTGAATCTAGAGGCACTCATCCAGTGAGCCACATCCCAGTTCTTTTTTGTATTTTATTTAGAGATAGAGTCTCACTGAGTTTTAGGGCCTCTATGTTGCTGAGGCTGGCTTTGAACTCTGGATCCTCCTGCCTCAGGCTCCAAAGTCGCTGGGATTACAGGCATATGCCACCATGCCTGGCTACAGGAAGACTATAATAGTTGAATTTTTTGCTACTGTACCAAATAGCTGAGATACCAAGAGGAAAGGTTCATTTTGGCTCCCTGTTTTGGAGATCTTAGTTCACAGCCTGTTGGCCTTGTTGGTTTCGGAGAGGCAAAAATGCATCATGACAATGAGTCCATGGTGAAGCAAAGCTGCTTAGCTCAGCGCCAGAGAGGAAGAAGAAGGGACTGTAGTCTCCTCTTAAAGGGCTTGTCCCCAGTAACTGTGAGACCACGGCTAGGCTGCACCTCTTAACATTTCCACTGCCTCCCAATAGTGCTAAGCTGGGGACTGAGCCTTTGACACATGGCCTTTGGGGGACATTTCAGATCCAAACTACAGAGGGAAGGCCATTAAAGGTGGGAGTATGTGTCAAAGGGAAGTGAAAATAAAAGTAAGAAGAGAGCAGCTTTGGCTCCAATAGTCTGAATTTCTATTATTGCAGCCCACACATTACCGAGGTCAATGCTTGCATTTAGTCTTTTTAACAGCACTGTGAGGTAGGTCCTACCCTTGTGGATATCTAATAGATGAATAACATGAAGCACAGAGAAATTTAAGAACCTCTTCTCAGTCTTATAGCTATTAAAAATTAGACCGATGTCATTTATGTTTCTTTCAAGTGCATGCTACTGGTGAGTTGTACCCAGCTCTGGACTGAATGTCTGTCTGACTTCTGATTCTTTACTAATGCACCGCTCTGCACAGAACTGCTCACTTTTTGTCACTTTGCTAGCATGGTGTTATGGTTCTGATATGAAGTATCCCCAAGAGCTCCCGTGTGAGACAGGGCAAGAATGTTCAGAGCTGACATGATTGGGTTATGAGAGCTGTAACATAATTAGTGAATTAATCCACCGATATAGTTAACTGGGTGGTAACTCCAGGCAGGCAGGGTGTGGCTGGAGGTGGTAGGTCACTGTGGGTGTGTCTTTGGAATTTGTATTTGGTACCTGGTGGGCAGAGCTCTCTCTGCTTCCTGGTTGCCCTGACCTGAGCTGCTTCCCTCTGCCACACCCTTCCACCATGAAGCTCTGCCTCACCGCAGTCCCACAGCTCTGGCATTGGCTGGCCATGAACTGAACCTCTGAAACCATGAGCCCAAATAAACTTTTCCTCTTCAGAGTGTTCTTGTCAGGTCTTTGGTCACTGTGATGAAAAGCTGACTAAAACACACGTCTTATTTCATTAATCCCAAACATTCAGCCCCTTCTTCAGTTCATGATGAAGAACTGCCATTTGAGTCAAAATATTAAACAGTTTCAAATGCAAAATATTTCCAAAGTAAAATTATGTTTATTGAATCATAAAATTCATTAGGCCAGAGTGGGAGGTGTGCTCCATTATCCCCTCCTAAAATTTTATGCAGCTATGAGTGTGGTGGTTTTGGGAAAGTGGAAAAAATTTTTCCCCTTCCCTGTGCACAGAAAGAAATGCCTTTTCTTTTCTCCATGTGTAGCTCTAGATTTCGGTGCTGCACTATGACCTGATGGCATAAGGACCTAGGCAAGTCCTTTAAGAGCTGAGACCTTCATTCCCCCATTCGTAAAATGGAAGGTTCTGTCTTAAAATAGGATAGTGTGAGGATTAGAAAGCTATTTGGGGCTGAGCACAGTGATGAACATCTGCAATCCCAGCCACTCAGGAGCCTTGAAGCAGGGATTACAGATGTGCACCACTGTGCCCAGCAATTTAGGATTGCAAGTTCAAGGCCATCTCAGCAACTTAGCAGGACCTTCAGAAACTTGGCAAGAGCCTTTCTCAGATTAAACAAAGGAAAAAAAAGGAAAAGGAGTGGGGGTGTAGCCCAGTAGTACACTGAATTTCTGGGTTCAATCCCCAGTAAAAAAAAAAAAAAAAAAAAAGGCTATTCAAGCAATCTACAATATTCCTTTCTCCCTTCTATTTCTCACTCCATTTTCATCCTTCCACTCTTCCAGAGCTTCAGGAGTTTGAATCTCTGAATAAAGGTGTTTCTCACACTTTTTTTGAACAATGTCCATAACAAGAAATACATTTTACTTCACAAACCAGTATACACATTATACACAAATGTGTATAAGGAAGGTGATCCCCTGATTCATTGTACAGACCAGGGAAGATACTATTTGGAAAGTAATGACTATGTGGGTCCAACAGGAAGAAACTGGACTATTCTGGGCAAAGTGGGCCACATGTCTCCAAACCACTTAACCTTATTTATTTAATGCATTCTGTTATTTTATCATGTATTCTAGCTAATTAAAATATGCTTTTTCAGGACCTAGTAAACTGATTTTGTAGCTAATAAGGCCCTACCCAAGCATTTTGATTCCTTCCAGAGAATAACTTGTCTGACTATTCCAATATTCCTGCAGTCCAGAAGGGCTGAAGGTTATTAGCATAATTATTAGCATACATAAATATGGAGAACTTAGGCAGTCCGGACAGGATGGATGCCTCTTAGTTGCCACAGTTACACTCTCTCCAGTCCTGTGTCTGTTCATTCAGTCATTACCCACAACTTACTCTTCTATCGAGTGCTTTGAGTACTTGTGTTACCAAGTTCTAAAAATGTCCATACGCTGGCTGCTGGGACATGGCTCCTGTGTTTTGATGGAGCTGATATTTATGAAAATAAATCATCACAGATGAGATCACCATCCAAAGGTCATAGGAGCTTGGAAGAAAGATTCACCAATAGCACCAAGGAGAGGGAGAGGATGCAGAGGGAGAGGGCAGCGGTTAAACTTACAAAGTTCTCAAGAAAGGTGCTGAGGCCCCGGAGGGTGAGAGGGGCCACCACAGACCACACCACCTGCCTCCACACAGTTCCTCTCAAGTGTGCGTGAAATTTTCCTCCTGGGGTTAATAAGTTCTTGTGTCTGTTTCTGTTGCTTTTCTCAAACTTGTTTTAGACTTCATGAGCCTGCTGGTGTCCCCTCTAGTTCAGTCGCCCCAAATCAAGTTGTTTTTTTTTAACATAAAATGAATACCAGTTCCCTCTTCTCTATTCCTCTTTCCGTCAACTTACTCTGCTTTATTTTTCTAAATACATTGCGTAATTTACTTATCTATGATGTTTACTGTTTCCTCCTCCAAGAGCGTAAATTCAAAGGAAGGATTGGTGTGTTTTGCTCACTGTGTCTCCCAGTTCCTGAAAAAGTGCTTAATACATACATTGTAGGTTTGTGATAAATACTGGTAATGACCTGACAGGTTAGCACACTTCTGTGACCAGGACATACCTACTACCCTCTCATATTTGAATGCAAGTGTAGGGGAAGATAAAGACCTACAAGGAATCATTTATAATAGCATCCTTTTTCTTCCTTCCTTTAATAGCATTTATTGATCACTGACTCTGGGTCAGCCTTGCTCTCCTTTTATTGTTAGAAAAGAACAAAACAGATCCCAGCCCTGTCTTCAGGGAGCTCATCTGCCACAGTAGAAGCAGATGTTAGCGAACCGTATCATTGCAAATTTGGGTTAGCAGCTAAAGGAAGAAAGTAGAGAGTCCCACGAAAATGTGTTAAGAGCAGCATAGGATTTGGCCTGGGAGGTCAAGGGAAGTTTTCTTGCAGCTGGGTAGAAGTTAAATCAATGAGAGAGGAGTGGGAGAGAGAGCACTCAGGCAGAAGAAACAGAATTACAAAGGTCAGGGGGTGGGCGAGAGAATGCCTCAATGTTCCTGGTGTGGTGGGAGCCAGGGGAAGGGAGGAGGGGTGGCATGAGAGAAGACGCAGGCTGAGAAGAGGGAGGCTCTTCGCCCAAGAGCAAAGAGGGTTAAGAGCTGGGCATATTGACGTGAAGAGAAAGCTCTGGTCTGAGTGTGGGCAGTGGCTGGAGAACATGGTGAAGAGACTAGCGGGAGGCCAGGTAGGAGGGTGCTGCAGAGGCCCACGCCTGTCGGGAGGATTGGAGTGCAGGCAGAGAGGTGGGCAGCGTCAAGAAATATTGAGGACACACAGTTGACATTAATGGCTGTTCCAATTTCCGATAAATAGGTATGGCATATATAGAGAGAGACATATCGATGTATATAATTTTCAAATATTTCTACAAACCGAATATAAAGAAGCACCTGAGTTGTTTGTCATTGTTCTTTGTGATACTTAGGAAAATATAAATGAAGAAGTGAACAGTTCTACAGTAGTAGATCTAGCAGCCCCTGTGGCTGGCGGAAGCTGGGGAGGGAGAGGAGAGGTGCTGCTGGGAAGGACCATGGTAGTGGAGGGTTAGATAATAAAAGGTGGGTGCACAGGGCTGGGTTGTGGCTCAGTGTTGGAGCACTTGCCTAGCATGTGTGAGGTACTGGATTTGATCCTCAGCACCACATAAAAATAAACGAATAAAATAAAGGTCTATCAACATCTAAAAATTTTTTTAAAAAAAGATGTGCGTGCATGCTTACATGGAATCACTGTTAACATCCTTTCTTCTAACCCCACTTCTTTCTTTCCACAGTTTCCTCTCAGCCTACAGATCAGTGGGTCTTAATATTCTTAGGATCATGCGCATCCAAAAGATAAAGAAAATTTCGTATCAGATCAGGATCTCTGGGATGGCAGGTTGAGGATCTCTGATCTGTAGAATATGCAAGTAAGCAATTCATTGACAAAAATTTATTTAGCCAGTAATACATGGAAAGATGGTCAAGCCCAGTCACATTAAAAAAAAAAAAAAAACCTAAAAAACTGAAGTAACCATGAGACAACATTTTAATATTTTTTTCATCTGTTAAGTTACAAAGATTTGAAGGCATGATAACACCTAACTTTGGCCATTGTGGGGGAAATGGGCGCTCGCATATTCTCTGGATGACCATACAATGAAATGACTTTTTAAGAGACCAACGTGGTAATTGTGTTCAAAAATATAAAATCATAAGGGCTGGGGATATAGCTCAGTTGGTAGAGTGCCTACCTCAGAAGCACAAGGCCCTGAGTTCAATCCCCAGCACCGCAAAAAAAAAAAAAAAAATTAAATTCATAGATCCTTGAGCATAGTAATTCTAGTCCTACAAAACTATCCTTTAGAAACACAAACATAGGCGTGCAAATAGTCAAGGATATTCCTTTCAATACCGACTAGAAAACTGAGAACTACCTAAATAATCACTAACAGGAAAATGCTTAAATAAATTTGAAACACACCACATTATACAGTGGAATACTATGCAGTCCAAAAGAATGAGATTGATCTGCACTGACATTATATTAAGTGAAAAAAACAAGTTGGAGATCAATACATGTAACACAATACATTTTTCTATTAGAGAACTCCTCCAAAACTTATTTGTGTTGTATATAAATGCATTTTGTATATATTTGTATGTGCTTAGAAAAAACATACATAGATTTATTTTAATAGTTTCCATGAAACTTATCATTGTGATCAACTCTGGAGAGTAGGATTTGGTTGAAGGGATTGAAATTTCCCTCTTTTATTTTATGCACTTGTATACCGTTTGAATTTGTTTTAATGAGCTTGTTCTGTTTTACCTTCATTCTTAAAAAAACAAAAATAACAAAGGAATTCCTGACCTGGAGTTTATTTTAAAATTGAGTTGGGGAAGACAGCAAACGGCAGATGTGCTTCAGCCTCATCCTCTGATCAAAACATTTCAGTGATGTCCCAATATATTGGGGGTCAAGCCCACACTCCTTAAAGTGGTATTGCAGGCTTCCCTGGAACTGGCCACTTGCCTGATTCTCCACCCCAGAGACCTGTCCTCTCTGGAACTCTGGTGTGGGATTCCTTGGATTCTCCATGATTTCTGAGGCGTGTCAGCTTCGCGTGGGATGCTCATTGCTGTCACGGAGCCCTCTGATGCCAAGACACTGTGAGCATCCCCTTATCCAGAAGATCTGGAAGAGGCTCTTTAGCCTCCTCCACCCCACTCAGGGTAGAGGGCTGCTCCTAAATACCCCCAAGCACCCCAGGCACACCTCCTGTATTATGTCACCTGATATGCCCTACCATGACTCAATTTTAGGTGACCTGAGTTATGCTTCGTGTCTCTGTGTCCCCACTGTGTGGCCCAGTTCCTGGTCTCAGGAGGCCCTCCCCCACTGTCTATTGGATGGTAAAGTGCTTACACCCCATTTATGGAGTCCACTCCTTGGTGGTGTCAGCGAAGTATGAGAGATTGGATTTTAAAAGTCTTTACAAGCTACATTTTTACAAAAAGTCTAGAATAAAATTTAGAATCATGAAATAAAACATTTTAAAACGGGAAGTATTTAAGAGTTATATGAAGAAGTTGCTTTTGGTTAAGAATCAATCAAATACAAGTTGGGGACATAGCTTTCACCCTCCAGGTCCACCTCAGAAGAATGTGAGCATCGGAGCAGATTATTTAAAAATACGGGGTTAAATGCACTCAACTTAAAGGATGTTTCTAATTCAAAGATTTTGTCTTCCTCCTTATATTTTGAGGTTATTTATGAATGATTTCCTGATAGGTAGTGAGTTTTGTGTGTGTGTGTGTGTGTGTGTGTGTGTTTTGTGTTTTATTTCCTTGGCAACCCTATGTTAGTTGTTGGTTTCTTCTTGATTTGTTGAGTTTAATTGGCTTATTAAATCCAAAAAGTCTGGAAACCCTAACTCTTATGTCTTTTCCCTCAACTGAGACCCAGAGAGACGATGGCTTGGTTCATAATCAAATAAATGAATGTTTCAGTTCTATGTCTTTCTGTAATGCAATTGGTGTACATTAAGAAATATCATGTACATTTGCCGCAATTGGTTTTCTGTTCAACATTTTAAACTTAGAAATGAAACAATCCATTAACATATTTGTTGTATTGCATTTGGAAACAGGTTTGCTCTCTGCAAAGTGTCAACAACCATATGGTATTACTGTTTGTCAGTATTTGGGGAGGTTTACGAAATGTCAAAGTACTAAAATTATATGTATATGCAATGTTATTATTGACTCTGATGTGGAAATAAAGACTGTTCTCTTTCAACTTTTGATTGCTTACTAAGTTTGAAGGTGTTGTAAGAACCTTAAAATAGAATTTAAAGTGACTTTGAATGTAGTTCTTTCTTTAATTCTGATGTCAAACATCTGCATACGGTCCAATTTAGCTGAGATTTCAGGCATGCACCACTCCCTCTGGCTACATCTTCTGTTTTTATGTAACTTCTGTACCTGAGACTGAGCTGCTAGAAGTCAGCATGCAATGCCATGGAGGGCCGTCCTTTTCATCCCGAGCACTGTGTCCTCTTGCAAGTTCCTCCTGGAGGTCTACTTCCATCCCTAGGAGCAGTGCACAAATACCCCTTCTGTGGCTCCTCGGTAACTGTTGAGTGAATGAGTGACGATATGTCCCTGTCACTGTTGACTATCATCTTGTGTTCCGTGTGCCCTGTGGCTATCGTTTGCTGTTAAGAACTTGAAATCTCTGCTGTTTATGAAAAGGGTGACATTGCCCACTCTCTCCTCAAAATTATAGTTCCAATACTCTGCCACACAAACCTTCCAAACTGGACGTCAGTTCTCCCATTTTTACTTCACGAAACATGCCAAGTCATTAATATTGCTAACCAGGGACTAGTCAGTATGTTGTTATAAATTTCCAAATCTTCAGATCAACCAGACTTTACCAATATAATAAATCAGCTATTTTTTTTGTAAAATGCCATACTCTATGTTTTTCACAAGAATACCAATTTTTGCTATGTGCTCCAGAAATTAGAGAACAAATGGTGATGATATATGCAAAACTTAAGATTAGTGTGCCTTCTTTTGTAGACAAGAAGGATTTTGTCACTTCCCAGTTTGCCTTGTCACTCAGGAGACTCAAAGCTAAGATTTGTGCCCACTGGTACTACCTATTCTTAACTTTGATTTTCTGCCGAGTGATTTTATCTGTTACTCTTTGTACCTTTGTCTTTTAATCTTTTGAAAATGGCATTATATTTTGTTGAAAGTGGCCTCAAATTCTTTTTGGCCAAAGGGAAATTATAATTAATGAAAACAAAACAAAATTGTTCCCTAACCCTTCTCAGGTGCCTTTGAGAGCCTGCATTCCATGATGTAAGCGACGCCTCCTAACTCACTGGATAGCAACACTGTCAGCTAGCCTGGTGTCTCTAGTTGCAGAGGTTCTGGGAAATGGGCATACTGAATGGAGCATTTGGGTGCAGCAGGGAGATCCCTGGGTTCAGAGTCTGCAGATCTGGTTCTTGCTTTACCTCCACTTATTAGTGGAGTGATTGCAGACAAGTCACTTAACCCCCAATTCTCTTCTGATGGGTATAAAATCACACACCCAACCAACTGCGGAGGGTTCTCAGGATGTAACAAGATAATGCATGTCATCTTGTAAGCATTTCTGTCATCTGCATTTCTGTGTCCCCCAAAAGTCTGTAAGTTTCTTAAGAGCTGGGACTTCGTCACAAGTCTTGTTCAGATTTGTGTCCCTAGGATCTGGTCTGTTGAGGCAAAGACACACTTTAAAAAAGGGCACTAAAGGTGGTGGGCACTAAGTTACTTATTGTTTTCTTTCAGAAAAGTTTCACCGGTATTTGTTCATTAACAAACCTGGTCAGCCATCTTAACTGAGTACCTTCTGTGTGCTTTCTACTGCCCTAGGTTATTCAGTAGGAGACAATACGGAAAAGCAGAAACACACACACACATACATCGTGGATTCAGACATGTCACAGGTTACACAATTGGTGGTTGAAGGGCCACACCTGCCTCTAAGACATGCTTTCTTCAGCTCAAATACTAATATTTTAAAAATGTAAACAATTTAAAGTCTATAGGTCAATGTCTGCCTTCTATTGAAAATATGAAGAGCTTGTCACACTGGGCCGGGTCCCTCCATGGGGACAACTGGCTGAGGTAGCACAGCTGCAGCCTTTCAGGCATGTCCTCCCTACTTTATTACAGAGGCAGCCCCCATCAATCCCTGTGGTCTCCCAAACTCTGAGGCAGATAGGAGCTGCCATTTATTTTCTCATTTATTGTGCATCTGTCCATCCATCCATCCATCCATCCATCCCTATTACAGGTCAGGAAAGGGAGGCATGGCTAGTGTGCGGATCATCTGGTCATCTGGTTTCTCAAGTTTTTGCTTGTAACTGCTCAACTGGATCTCACTGGGTGTGTGCGTTTGGGGATGGGGGCAGATATGAAAAAGCAAACCTAACGAAGTGCAAAGGTGTGCCAGAGCCCAACTTTGACAAGAGTCCTCGTTCAGGACCTGTGTTCTCCTTAATTAGAGACAGAATCCTAAAGGAATGATCTTGTAGTTTTAAAGAAAAAGAGTCCAAGTGTGTTAAATGCACTGTGCAAAGGCCTCACTGGACATCTCACAGCAGTGTAGATGGAGAGGAAGCCAGGCCAATGGAGGCGCAGGGAGAAGACAAGCAGGTGAGATGCTGCCACCGGGCCCACACCTAGGAGCCTGCATCTGATACCCGAGGAAAGGAGACCAGCCTGGGCGGGTTAGGGAGGAGGTGATAAGGTAAGAGTCCTTTTGACCAACTTGATAGGCATCCTTACAGGAGTTCTGCTGAACTTCATTTATTGCTTTCACAATGTACGAAAGTCAGTTTTGTAACATAGGTGTCCCTTAGAATACTGGCCTGTTTACTTCTGCTTCTGTCCCTGAGCATATGAACAAATACTTCAGGCACTATTAACGAGCAGAAACTTGAGACAGAGCTTATCTTGTAATGCTGGGTTTTGCATCATATCCAGGGTGTGGTATCACTTTAGAAGGCAAGTTAAATAATTACGTGTTTATAGATTGAGCAAACAGTACACGTGCCCTGAGAGGGATCTATACTTTGAATGCCCAGTGAACTTAATTATTCAACTGCAAGGTAGACTCAGTATCTGGATATATTAAATGGTTTCAATATATTACATATAGACATTTATATATACACTTGTATACATATACATATCTGTGTTTATATATAATGTATACATATGCTTATATTGAATATTTACATATCACCTTATATTTAGTTAGACTTATTTACAAAATAAGTATTAACAAAATACCCCAGATAACTTGTGGAAGTTAAATAATCAATTAAAGCTAATTTAGGCAAACTCAGATCATAGATCCACCCAATATCCCTGTCAGGATTACATGTGATACATTAGGTATAGTATTTTGTGTTTTTGGTATTCCCAGAAACATAATGAAGTAGGAAAAAATTAATGTTACATTATTAAGGCCACCCTGAACTACCTTCTTTAGAAAATTAAAATACCAGTCAAATAGTATGTGCTTTATTCTCTTATTTTATTGTTATTTCTCTCTCCTGGGAAGAAGACTGTTGTTTTGTTTTGTTTTTTGAAAAGATGGGTCTTGCTGTGTTGTCCAGGATGGCCTCAAGTTCGTGGGCTCAAGCGATCCTCCTGCCTAAGCCTCCCAGGAGCTGGGAATACAGGCCCACCACACAGAGGTAGCTTTGATTTGGTTGTGCTGTGCAGGCTGACCCTATTTTTAACAGTGCATTTCAACTGTCATACAGTGAAAGACCAGGGCATCAACAATAAAGATCTGCAGGCCACTCCCTGGACCTCCCCTCTGTTTCCTTGATTTGTTGCTCTTAACTAATTTCTTCCTTTTCTATTGTTATGGTTTACATGTGGTGTCCCCCAAAAGCTCACCTGTGAGATGATGCAAGAAGGTTTGGAGGGGAAATGGTTGGGTTAGAGCATTAACCTAATCAGTGAATTAATCTCCGATGGGATTAACTGAGTGGTAACAGGAGGCAGGTGGGTGTGGCTGGAGGAAGTGGTTCACTGGGGGTGTGGCTATGGGGTATATAATGCATATCTGGAGAGTGGAGTCTCTCTGCTTCCTGATCACCATGTGAGCTGCTTCCCTCTGACACACTCTCCTGCCATGATGCTCAGCCTTACCTGAGGAATGGAGTCTGCTGTCTATGAACTGAGACCTCTGAAACCATGAGCCCCCAAATAAAACTTTTCCTCCCCTAAAATTGTTCTGGTGGGATCTTTTAGTCACAGCAGTGAAAAAACTGACTAAAATATCTATTTTTGCTTTTCAAGGACAATGGAAAGCATAAGAGTTATCTGATTCAAGACTTTTAAAATGTATTTGAAATATGGCAATCTTGTTCTTGGAACTTGATAATAAACCTAAAGGTAAGCCATCAAGCATCGATTTGTCCTTCCCTCCTCATTCTAGCTACTATGGACTTAAAGAGGTGGGCTTTGAAATCATCTCCACAGAAGTGGCCTCAGGATGCGGTGTTGGTCTCTTGGACCTCTGTTGCTGTGCTGTTGCTATGTCAGTGTTGTGGATCAGGCCACATCTTTGGCTTCCCTGCAGGGAGCATAGAAGGACCATCTCAGATTGCTCTGTTCCCTTCTGTGTAAATGCCATTAGACTTGGGCGCTCCTTGCTCTGCTCATTCAGGTGTCTGCTTGAGTCTCTGCTCCTTGTGGAATGGACATTGAATGTCTGCATAGAGACTTTGGAGCCCTTAGAGCTGTGCTAGGGGAGCATGGACTGACTTCCTAAAGGATGCATTACCTCCTGCTCAGCACTAGGAGGGCCATGGCTGGCCAGTGCCCTACTCTAGCCAAGTCTTGCTTCCTTATTTGTAAAGTGTGAAAATCAGAGAAGATTGCCTCAACGATTCTCTTCTGCTCAAAATTCTATGTGCCAAAGAAGGTTAAGCTTGTGTAGAACTTATAATTCTATCATTTTAAGAATCATCTGGAAAAGGAGGATTTTGGTGCCAACCATCAGAAATGAGTTGAAGAGGTTGCGGTCAAGGGCAATGAAGGCTGAGCCCAGTTCTGCCAGTGCCTGGCTCTAACCTCCAGCAAAGGGCTCCCCTCTGAGCTGTAGTTTTCTCATCTTTAAAAACAAGATGTTCCGATCTTCTTGGCAGGATTGTCGTAAAGATTCACACATGTTCATAACACATTGAAAGTACTCCATGCATAGTTGGCAATAGCAGCCACTCCGTGAATGACACAAGTTACTATGATGGCATTGATCTCATAACTGTATGGTTTTGTGTTTGAATCGATTAGATCCAAGGAAGATGACATATGCAGACATCTCTAATGTTGAAGCAGGACTAAGAATGACTTTGAGGATAGAATAAGAAATGACGCGGAAGGTATGATAAAAATTGAGGTGAAAAGCTCTGATTGGCAACATGCTTATTCACTTATTTCTAGTACTTGTTGCTGATATAGCTATTTTTGATGAGAAAATCTCATTCTTATCCATAATGGTCCTGTGATCTGGCCAGTATTTATTTTCTGGAAGTAGTCACTCTTCATCTTTCACAGCGGTGGAATATTGATGACATATTGCTACTCTTGCTATCCATCATAGGTAGGATGTGTCTCAAAAGACCAGCCCAGGATCCGCAGTTCTTTCTCCAGTACCCACGTATGGAGATTGGTTTTATTTTGAAGCTACTGGCAATGTTTATAACACCTGTCTCTTTGCTGTTTCTGGATGTCTGGATTCTTGGTAATCCCACCTGAGCTTAGATCTTCTGAACCTGGGCTCTCTAGGTCTCAGGGGATTTTTGAAGTCCTTGGAATCCTTTGTGGACTTGCCTATATGTGATGGTATTTGCATTGGGGGAGATGCTGGCCAGAGCAAAGGAATTAGACTCAAAAAACAAAAACAGAAAAACAAAAACAAAAACCTGAAATGAAGAACTGCTGCTAAGGTGTCTCAAACTAGGAAGGAAAGAAAATGACTTCGTAAGACAAAAAAAAAAAAAAAAAAAAAAAAAGGGAAAAAACAGAGATCCCCCAAATCCTGTCTGCTGTGGCCTCAGTCCTACCCCGCATTCCCTTCCCCCTGACGGTGTGCTGGTGCAGTCTCTTTGGCAAGGATCTCAGGGTTTCAGACAGGCTCTTGATGACATGATCCAGGGTCGGCTGAGTGGTCTGGAGAGCTCTGGTGAGTGGGTGTGCAGACCTTGCACTTTCCCTCTTGGTCCTCAGAAAACTCCACTCCCCTGGGAAACCTAAAGTGTCAGACTGAAGTTTTCAGGGAAAGGAAGAAAAGCTCATTTTGACAACAGCAACTTAAAAGTATGAAGTCAAATTTATAGGATGAGATTTTTAAAAGAAGGGAAAGTGTTTGCTTTCTTTTGCAAAGAGAATAAATCCTTTGTCCCTGGCTTTGCCTCCAGGCCAGCAGGGGCCACAGGGCCACACCCTAGGGCGAGTTTGGCCTCAGCCTCTTCCTCCTCCCATTCCCCCGCCCCCTTTTCTCTTTCTCCTCTTCCTCCTCCCCCGCCCCACCCTCCAATCTTTAAAAGGTACAACCTCCATTATATCACTAGTGTCAGGATTTGGGACATTTTAAGGAGACATCAACCACCGTAAGTCTAGACTGGGAAAGGAAGTAGATTTTAGTTGAAACCGATTTGAACAAGAAAATTTCTCTGTTAAGAAAGGGAAGGAAATAAATAGATAGAATTCATTGAAACTCTGTTGAGCCCGAAGCAGAGGGAGTCAGATGCCCAAAGTCCATTCCTTCAAGCAGGGATTACATAAAGCATGTTAGATGCTGGATATGGAGTTCTTCAAGTTGACCTTTGGGTTTTTCACACACATGAAGCAACTAAGGAGCAATAACGTGCATTCACACTTCTAAAAAAGAAAGACTAAGTTTATCAGATCATCCACAGACAGATATTTAATGTGGATCAGAAGGGGAATGGATGAATGTGGATGGTGGTTTCCAATGATGGAATACTACTCAGTAGTCAAAAGTAATGAACTACATCTATGTGTAGCCACATAGATGGCTCTCAAAATTATTGTTGAATAAAGCAAACTTTAGGGTATGTGTGAAAAAATACATGTGACATAGCATTTATTTGTAGTGTGTGCATGTTTCTTTTCAAAGGTCTGTAGGAAACTCTTGGTCACGGCTGCCCTAGTAGAGAGTGGAGGCCAGGATGTCAGTGCCAGAGGGAGCTTTAGTGTTGTGTGCTTGGTGCTGGGATTTGCTCTGTTGATGGGAGAGCGAGGCCCAACCTTCTTTTGCAGAAAGCAGTTGAGGTTTTGTAAATATCCTGCCTTCTTCTAATAGACCATGTGTCTTCCTGGTAGCCAGGGCCTCACCAGAGTCCAGAGCGCTGGGTCTCCTCCATCCTTCGAGGCTTTTGGCATAGTTAAAAATGAAGAAACGCCTAAAGAATATCACAGCCAGCGTGGTATATTCTCAATATTTATATTCAGCCATGAAGGTTGTGCACAAGTCTTTCCCCTTCACCCTGTTGGTGGGTCTCTGGGACCTGCCTAAGTCTGCATTTCAAACCCCAAAACAGTGACCTGCTGCTGTACTCCCCCAAGTGGCCTTGCTGTTGGCGCCTGGAGCCAGAAAATGGCCTTGTTCAAAACAGGCTAAGCCGGTGATGGCAGGGCCAGAGAGTGCAAGGTCTAGTGCCTCCAGCCCTCTCCCCACAGTAGCCTCTGGCCAGGTCTGGCAGTTGGATCTTAGCTTCTTTCCTGCAGTGTGGGTTCTGCTTCAGAACTGTGCAGTTAGCCCACAACATTGAACGGAGAAATTTCCCCCTTCCCAACCATCCCCTGCTCCTCCATTCGGGGCATTTAAGGTCAAACAGGCTTTCAGCACACACCCTGTGCCAGCCCGCCCCGCCCTGTGTCCCCCAGGCCCATGGAGAGAACTGGGCCAATTGCAGGGCTACAGTTTAATGGCCTGTAAAATGTTCAGCCATTTTATTTTTCAAGTAGAAAGTGTTGATCCTGAGAAAAAGTTGCAAAGTGGCATAAAATATGAAGAAGGAGCACCCATTTCACTTGGTCAGGGAAATGGATGTCATTTTAAAGTTACTCTGTGACTTCTGCGCTTGGTGAAATTCTTGCATAAATATCTGGAGAACTTGATGGCTTTCGCCAATTGTGAACACACTCTTGAAACCTTTTGAAGAGGTCTGGTCCCCTTGGCCTCCCTCTTTTTAATATTAGGTTTCAAATAATCTACAGTGTTCTCATGGTGACAGCACTGACTTGTCATTTGGAAAAAAAAAAAAAATACATTCATCCAAGCAAACGTCCTGCAAAGTGAGCCCAACGGTAATGCACATTTTATAGGATGAAAAGACAAACAATATAATTATACTTGAATTTCAGGGAATCAAAGGTAGTAAAACTAAGTTTACACGAGAGCCCAGGGCGAGGTTGGTAAGTTGACCATCCCCATGTTCATGTTTCCAGGCTTGGAAAGTTGGCTAAAATGAGCTGAGGGCTACTTCCCCAGACTAACAAAAAGGAAAATGTCTATCAGTTTTTCTTTTGTTCTTTCCAGATCCTGTTCAAGTGCACACTGAGCCAGCAGGTTCACCAGAAAGCTATTGAGCATTGGCTGTAAACCACTGTGCGGGGTGGATTTCTTCTGGAGAGCTGCCAAGGGTGTTTTATGCTTCTGTGGTAGGCATTTCTTGAACACTGTCATTTAGCCAAGCAGAGAACATTTGCTCACAGGATAGAAAATGTTTAAAAATTCTTATTTGTTTAAAAACAGGTTAAATAGCAGTATGATCTCAGGATAAGGCAGAGAAAAGCATTTATTTCTCTAAGTGGTCTGATCAGCTTATTTCTATTTCTTTTCCCTTTCAATAGATTCATAGTTTTCCCTAAAGTATTGATACTCTGTCTTCTAGAAAGTACCCCCTAGTGCCTCCTGTTCTCTCATGTCATTAGATGTTTTTCAAAACTGAATTTTCACTTTAGAAATTTCTCACATTTGTGCAAACCCTATAGGAGTCACTAGTAATAGTTAAAAAAATTTGGAGGTTCAGAGAATATGCTGAAATAAAACTTTTTTTTTAACTTCAATTAAAATAAAACTGCCAAACAAAATAAAAAAGAAATATGTGAAATGTTTTTATATTAAAGCCAATGTTTTTATATTTAAAAGGGTTACAGATTCAATTATAAATTTCAACTTTAAATTTTGACATGTAAAAAATACAATACACAAATATTTTCCCAGAAATTATTCTCTGAAGAATAGAAAAATCTAATTACAGTTCACTTTACTTTTTTTTTAAAGGTTTTAATTAGTGCCAAGATTCATGTCATATTCTCTGTGATACCTAGTAATGTACAAAGGTGCTTTATAATTGTTGCAAGGAAAAATCCTAAATATAATAACTTGAATCTCATCTCTGCCATTCACTAGCTGCGTGATCTTAAGAAAGTTACTTAGCTTCTCTGAGCTTCATTGTCCTCATTTGTAAAACAGGAGTAAGAATACCTAGTTTATGGGGCTGCTGTCAGATCCATCTGTAAAGAATCTCAGCAGTGGTTTGAATATTGTAAAAGCTTAAAAATGTATTAGATCCTTCTTCTTCTTTCTTAAGTTATTCCATCAGTACAAGTCAATCTGGAGATTAAAATAGGCCAAACTTCATGTAAGTCAGGCTGGTGTTGTTTTAGTGTTAGGATATTTCTGACTGCTTCATTTTTACATGTACTTTAAATATACAAGTTTCTGAAAACATTCTTTTAAACAAAATAAATCTGTTTTTATTTTGCTGAAGATATGACTGATTTGGATATAATGTTTGGAGAACCAAATCATATGCAGTATTTTGTTTCTGAAGAGCTGACTCTATCATGAAAATGTTCTCAGCGAAAAGTAAATAGGATGCTACCTTTTCCTACTCAGTATTTAAATTAACTCATAAGGGAAAACACGGCGATTCTGCTCTTCTGCCTAAATCCTATGGAATTTGCTGCCTCCTGTGTTCGAGTCAGGGTGGCCCTCTCCAGCTTGGCTCCCTTCAATTGACGTTTGTTGAGTACTTGGCATGTTCCCACACCCCGACCTCCCCTCTGTAACCTGCACCTGCACTTCACAGTATTCCGTGCAGGGAGCTCTCTACTTCCAGGCCACTCAGGTACCTGCAAGGCGGGCTCCACATTTTCACCCCTCCACTTCTTGGCCAGCTGAGACACTCCAAGCATTTGAGTGTTGCAGTTTCTGCTTTGGTTCTTTAAAAAAGGAAAAAAAAAAAGAAAGCTCTTCCCCCAGCCTGGCACATCACCATTTCTCCAAGGCCCTCATTGTGAGGCGGAAGGCTGGTGCCTGTCATTTGCATTCCAGATTGAAGCTAACAGAATCTAGATTCCCCCCCTTTTTTTGTGCCATTGATAAACAAAAGAGGATATGAGATGCAATTATTCCTTGGTCAAATGCATGAGTTTCAATGCCAGGAGCTGCGGAGGGTCCCTCGTGTTGATTTGGAGTCATTTATGTGAACTGTGGCCTCATTGGTAACAAATACGAAGACAGTTTGAATTCGGTGGGGATGATGGGGGGAGGAGGGTGGTACAGGAAAACAACTTCCCTTTTTTTTTTCCTCCTGTGTCATGACGCATTTAGTTCCTGGAAAGAACCTGTGCAATATACTCTTCCGGGGTCAACTCTGGCTCACCGAAGGAACCAGGATCTTTGGGTACAGAATAGATCTGATAAACAATTTCGTAGGGGTTAATGATTTAATTTCATTAAAGAAAGCAGGCTAAAAGAGAATGTTGGGACAAGATGTGGCCAGAACACCCTTCAAGAGATTCTGAGTTGGGTAGTAGAGTTGGGGGCAGATGTGGCATGAGGTAAACGGAAGTTCTTCAATGTCTGAAATGGTTTCTTGGGAAGATAGTACTGAGAATCAATGAGTCATTGTGATGATTCTTGAACGTGCTGAGGTTGAAGTGTTTTCAGGGTGAGCATCTGTGTTTCTTCCCTCTCTTCTTTTGCAGTGTTCATGAGATCTGGTTTCTTCAAGATGGTTGTAGGATCCTGAAGGAGACCTCTGAAAAACAAATGCAGAAAGTCCAGAATGGAAAGGGTTTGGAAAGAGAATACACTTGTCACAAAGGAAATTCAGAACATTCAATCCAGAAAGACTGGAGGAGGAGATGTCTTGCAGGTGAACAGGAAGTGAGAAAGGATGCTGGAGAGGAGACTCCATGGAGCTAATTTGGGCAAAGGGAAAGAACACATGGAAACTACTGATCAGTGAGTGCCTAGCACTTGTGGAGAGTTTATTATGTGCTGCCACTCTGCTAACTATTGTACATTTAATTCTCACACACACACAAAAAAATCTTGGTGGCGTATTTTATTCCCACTATAATTAAGAAAAAATTGAGGCCCCGCCAGACTATGCTACATGTCCACAGCCACACAGTCGGTAGAGCCAGAATTTGAACCCCAGAATCCAGGTTCTTAATCTGTTTGCAGAGGAGATAGGTTCTGGTTGGCCAACATTAAGTGACTTGCTAAACCTAGAATGTAGGTTGCTCCCTGTAGGTGTGGTGGGAGGTTGTGGGATTTTTTTACATGGGGAGTGATGTGGGTCTTGATCACAAATCTGATCAAAATTTGCCAACTTTTTTTTTTTTTGTAGTTAAGGAGTGAAGGGTTGGGAGTGTATAGGTAGAATTTTAGTAATTTTAGAAAATTCCTCTGTTTATACAAGTATGGAAGCAAAATGTTTCCTAAATTTTTCTTCTAGTCACATGTATATTGTGGAAGGTAAAATATAATGGTCTGGGTAGCTGTGGTGGGGAGCAGAGAAGGGGAAGGGAACAGTTAGGAGACAAGATATTGATGATGTTGATAATGATCATGTTTATCTGATTTCCATTACTTTCATAAATACTTGAGATAATCGACTTATGAAGAGAAACTTATTTTGATTCATGGTTCTGGAGGTTTCAGCCCATGGTCCCTGGGCCCTGTGGCTTTGGGACTTGTAGTGAAGTAGTACATCATGGTGAGTATGCAGGAAGGCAAAGTTGCTCACATCATGGACAGGAAGCAAACAAAGAGAATGAGGAGGAGACTGGGATCCCAGTGTCCCTTTAAGGGCACCTCCCAGTGCCCAGAAGACCCCCACCTCTTAAAGTTTCCACCACCTCTCAATAGCACCAAGCTGGGGATGAAAGCTTTAATATGGGCCTTGGGGGATGCTCCAGATCCAACCCTAGCACTGCTGGTAGATGATATTTAACTAGCACAGTGTATCTCATGGGACACAATATTGTTTGATCCTCTCAATGGCCCCATGAGGTAGATGGTCATATTCTCAATTTTAAAATGAGGAGACTGAATTCTTGGAGGTGAAATTTCTTGTCCAAGGTCATGCTGCAGGTTAAGAGGATCTAGGTACAGGTCTGATTTCAGAGTCTTCACTCTTGAACTCTGAGCATGCTCGACTGAGTGAGGCAGACATAGCCAGGGAGGTGCTAAGGTTCTTGAGGTGCCATATGCAGACACAGAGATGTTTAGGAAAAAACATATTATAAATATATACATTTGGCTGGATGTGGTGGTGCA
>JAJEJO010000470.1:266778-362078 GCA_020662805.1 Glaucomys volans
GGAGGTAGTGGATCCTAAGAATAAGGGACCTCTGGAAGTGGAGAAATGAATGAAGAACCCAGCCCTGGCTTCTAAATCTCTGTATCTGCAAAAACAAAGAGATGATTTCACGAGATTCTTTGGTCATCCTCATTGGGGCACTGTACACAGCGATGCTTCAAGAACTGCAAATTCCACCACAAGTCAGTGTGCATGAAGGCAGGAAGGGAGCAGTGGAGCAGTTGGAAACACGGTGGGCTGAAGGTGCACAGCCAAGGGATGAGGGCTGTGAGCTCAAGTGTAATGGGGCAGGTTACTGGGATGCTTCTGTGGTTGGACCCGGATAGAAACCCGGAAGGAAGAACTCCCTAAGAAAAATGTAAAATGTAGAGCAAGCTGAGACAGAAGCAGGAAGAGCAAAGTTGCAAGGAACAGAATCGAGGAGCCTGATCTGGGTCAGTAAGTCAGAATTCCCTGCCTCAGCTCTGGCCCTGACAGGTTCCCGGAGTGTTAGCACAGGACTTCCATTCTCAGGGCCTCAAAGATAAAGTTGGCCTAGCTCCAGACTGGGAATGACAGATCCCCCTGCCCAGGGCTATGTGAGAAGTGTGTGAGGCTGAGAGGGCAGGTGGCAGGGGGGTGAGTGGAATGTGCTGGCAGTGCTTGGTGGCAAAGGAGCTTCATCCGGGTCTCACATCTGTCCCCTCTGACTCTGGTCTGGAACCAGAAAAACAGGCGACTCACAGTCCAGAAATCTGTGAAGGGTCAGAGAAAAGGCCTCACTAGTGAGATGTCAGTGGCTCTGAAACTCTGGGGCAGGTGTGTGTAGGGGGGTGCCCTGGAGAAAAGGCTGTGCTTTGTGAAGAGGCTGAGAGGGGGTGAGGCGGGAGTGGCCGGAAGAAGAAAGGTGACTCCCAGGGTCTGGGCCAACAAAGGGCTTTTGGACAGGAAAGGGGATTCACAACAGGGCATGCTTGAGAGGAATTATCGAAGGCTTTAAACCCTTGCCAAGGCGAGTAACATGAGACAGGGCCTATAAGTTACTTTAGCTATATATAGTGTGTAACCTGAAAATGTCTCCCCCTGCAGCACTTGTGTTTTGAACTTACAGTGTGCCTGCCTGGGCTGGGGGAGCGTGGAGTGAGGGAAGACATTCTGCTGGGGATGCACAAAAAGTGGGGAAGCGCTGGCTTTGAAGAATTTCCTCCCTTTTTAATGCCTGGGTGTAACCAGAGATCAGTGTCAACAAGGAATCCCGCTTGGGAACGCTTTTGTCCACAGCTCTCCTTGGGGCGTGACTTGCTTTTTCAGAGGTCAATGAATTGACCTGAAGCAGAGTGTGGGGGGTGGGGGGGACTGTGGAGAGGGTGGGTTGGAGAGGGGTGGGTGGTGTCACTCAGACATCTAGGAAGCTCCTGTCTCTTTGTAAGACCAGACCTGGCTGTAGCACATCCTCCCACTCCTAGGAGAGCAGTGGGTCTGGATGTTCATGTTGGACATTTTGCAACAGCCAATGGGTCTATGTCAAACCTCTGACATGGGATAAAAGTCCAAGTTCAGAGTGAGTAAAAGCAATGAACTCAGGTATTGGTATGCCCGATTACACTTTTTTGCTTTTAAGTATTTGTTGTGGCCTAGGCATCAGCTCTGAGCTACAGGGAAGGGGACCAGGCTGGGAGCTTCTAAAGGTGGGGCTGGTTCTTAGTCATTCTGGACCTGTATTTCCCCTCCTCCACCACGGGCTTAGTAAAGGATATGATATTTCTTTTTGCACTCAACAAAAATCCATTGGGCATTTATCTTTTTCTAAGCATTCTACTAAGTGCTGGAGACACAGAAATGTACAGACACAAAAGCTCTTGCTGTCAGAATTTATCATCGGGGTGGGAGGAAGGCAGACCATCAAATCAACAGATTATATAAAATATTGGGGTAAGTCTCGCTGCAAAGAAAAATAAAGAGGAGTACTGGAGACGGAGAGGTTGGCATCTCTGGGGAAGTGGAGTTGTTGCCTAGTGAGGGAGGGAGCACTGCTGCCTCAGGCACAGGGGTGTCCAGGGAGGGCTGGTGAGAGTGGTGGGAGGTAGGATCAGAGAGGATCCAGAGGCAGAGCCCTGCAGACCCGAGGGTCTGGTGGACTTACTGCAGGGATGTCGACTTTTACTCTGGGTGAGATGGGGAACTTGTGGAGGGTTTTCAGAAGTGAGACAGTCATCGTGGCTTCCATTTTTAAAAGAAATCCAAGAAGGCAAAGATGGAAGCATGGAAATAGGACACAGTAATCTAAGTAAGAGATGATGGTGGCTTGGACTGAGGATTCACCAGATTCTAAATATTTGGTAGGAATAGCCAGTAAGATTTTCTGATGAACAGAAACGTGAAGTTGGAGAGAAGAAAAGATGAGTCAGCATCTCCTGAGTGAGCAACTAGAGGGGTGGAGACCCACCCCCAGTCATCAGCCTGGAAGCAGGGGCAGACCTCAAGGAGGACAACAGCATTTCATCACAGTCGACGTCAAGAATCTAGTTTCAAGCTAGGCATGCTTCAATCCCAGCTACTCAGGAGGATCATGAGTTTGAGGCAACTTAGCAAAAGTCTTGGGGTCTTAGGGTGCTGGGGAAGAGGATCTCGTTTCACCCCAGTCTGGAGAAGAAAACGGAAGCCACATTCAGGTTAACATCAGTTAACTGACGAAATATTCTGGGTGAAGTAAGAAAAGCCAAGGAATGTACCCTCAGGCTCTGGGCTTCTTCCTGCAGAGTGGGGAAGAAATTTGGAGGTGAAAAAGTCTAGGTCAGGCAGGAGAGACACTGGGAAGGAGGTTCCGTGTTCACATGGAGGACTAATCATTTATTCTTTTGTTTGTTTACTCATCAATTCAATATTCATTGAGAGCCTTTATGCTTGTTACTCTCCTAGGGCTCAAACATGAATACAGTCTTGTCTCTTCATTTTTCAGAAATTCATAGTGTAGTGGAAAGTGGGTGGAAATGCCACTCACTATCATCACCTTACAGGAGTTACAGTAGGCGCACGCACAGGGTGCCATGGGAGGCCAGATGAAACTTAGAAACGCTCCTTCTGGTGCGTGTGCATGAAGGAGTTTCTCAGTACCTGTGTGGCTCACTTCCATTCTTATTTCAAGAGCCACTTGACTGTAATCTCTGGTCAGGAATAATATAAAGAATTCTAATTTGGTAACTCAGAGAGCTGCCATGCCATCTTCCTTTCCATACTCGGCATCTATATCTAGTTTCTTATTCCATTTTGTGATCCCTCTTCTCTGGTCCCCCTAGTTCCACTGTCTTTTCTACTCTTGTATCTGTTGTGGCTACAAAGATCCCTTGAATATCCTGTTTGGGAATTTCCTTTCCTCTGTACTGTTTTGGGAGAGGGGGAAAATGTCATAATGTACTAGTTAGGCTCCTTGAAGACCTAATTTTAAGTCTTACATTGTTTCCATTGTATAACTGAGGCCCAGAGAATTTAAGTAATTTGCCTAATTTACACAACTGGAAAAGATAAAAGCAAGATATGGAATTAATATCCAATATCCAGAATCCTCACTGCTGTGGACTGAATGTCTCTTGAAATCCTAACCCAGATTATTAGGGAGTGGAAACTTCCAGAAGTGACTAGGTCAGGACGGTAGAGCCCTTGCGATGGGAACTACTGCCCTTTTCAATAAAAGAGACCAGAAAGAGCCAGCTAGTCCCTTTCTACAGTGAGAGGACATGGTGAGATTGGCACCCTCTGTGAGGAAGCCAGCCCTCACTGGGCACTGCCAAGGCCTTGGTCTTGGCCTTCTCAGCCATCAGGATTGTGAGAAGTGAATTTCTGTTGTTTATATCTTACCCAGCCAAAGAGATTTTATTATAGTTGCCTGAATGGACTAAGACACTAATGCATACCGTAAAGGCTCCCAGATGATCCTCTCTAAAACAGTCACTTTTTTTTGGTTGTTTAAAGTTTTGCAGGAGAAAAGAGAACTTTAGATTATGGAGAGGGAAACGAGAGGGGAGGGGGCGGGGGTATGAAAAATGGTGGAATGAGACAGACATCATTACCCTATGTACATGTATGATTAATAAGAACGATATGAATGTACATCATGCACAACCATAGAAAATTTGTACCCCATATGTGTACCTTGAATCAAAATGAAGTCTGTACAAATAAAAATTTTAAAAAAAGAAAGCACATCTTGGAATCTTATGATCCTTTCATTTTTTCCAATAAAATTTCTGTCTTCCTTATGCATATTCAGGCCCATAAGGCATTTACATCTTTGCCTCCACAGCGGTAGAATATTTTTTAAGGTCAATAGTTTCTCATTTTTTGTTTTTTTGCTGAATTGGGGAGTGAAACAGGGGTGCTTTGCCACTGATCTACATCCCAGGTGCTTTTTAATTTTTTATTTGAAAACAGGGTCTCGCTAAGTTGCTGAGGACCTTGAAAAGTTGCTGAGACTGGTCTTGAACTTGTGATCCTCCTGCCTCAGCCTCCCGAGTTGCTGGGATTATAGGTGTATGCCATTGTGCTTGGTCTAGTTTTTTTTTAATTTATTTTTTAAATTTTTAATCTGAAAACTCACATCTGAACTTCTGGGATCTGTTGCTGTGTTTTCTTAGTTTTCATTCATGTGGTCTTTTTTCCTTGCTTTTCTGATTTTTTTCCATTTATTGTGTTCATATGTTAGTATTTTAAAAAATTATAGAGGTTGGTGGTGTAGTTCAGTGGCAGAGTACTTACCTAGCACGTACAAGGTCCTGTGTTTGATCCCCAGCATGGTAAATAAATAAATACATAAAATAGAAATTATAGAAATAGTGAGGGTTCTCAAATGATGTTATCATTCTCCAGAGTGAAATTCATATTCGTTTCTATTAGGAACTAGGGCACTAACATTTTTTTTTTTTTTTTTGCGGTGCTGGGGATTGAACCCAGGGCCTTGTGCTTGCAAAGCAAGCACTCTACCAACTGAGTTATATCCCCAGCCCTAGGGCACTAACATTATGGACTCAATTTTAATTCAACTCGACTGTGAAGCTGTTTCTATGACTTTTTCTTGGTTTATCATTGTTCCTAGTGTACTGTCCTCCCATTGTCCATCCAAAATCAAGAGGTTCACCAGTGCTATGTGGCGTGGTGGTGCTGGGTACTGCATTTGGCCTTTGCTCTATGAGACAGTTTTAACAGCCTTTTGGATCAGCCTCTTGGCCTCTCATTCTTTCTTTTAGAAACTGACATATGCCACAAGAGGAAAGACTGCCCCAAGTGCTGGACTCAGCTCCCCTGATGCCTACTCTCCCCTAGATCCTAACCCAGTAATTTTCCCCTCTCTTGTTAGCTCTATAGTACTTTCAAGCCAATTTTAAAAAATATTTTGTTTTGCTAATTATCCTCAGTGGGAGAGTTGTTCTGAAATTATATAGATTCCCAGAACAGAAAGTCCTATATAATCTAGGTTTAACCAAACAGCTCCCTAAATGGATAAGTAATTTGAAAAAATTTCTTACAAAGAGACTAAATCTGCAGATTTCTTTAGTGATATCAATTTAGTTGAATGATCAGAGAGGGCAAAGATGGCATTTTCTTAGCTCCTCATGCAAGTGTGTCTTCAGCTACAGTACTAGAGTAAAGCCAGGAACAAAATAACTTGGCTAAAAAAATTATGAAATTATCCAGATAAACATAATATTTTAATATAAGTGAGATAGTATCCACATCTTATGTCATTATGACTTGAATGTGTTGGAAACTTAATCAGTGTAGGAGTGCTGAGAGGTGGAGCCTAATGGGAGGCTTTTAGGTCACAAGGGCTCCACCTCATAAATGGATGAATGCCAACTATAAAAGACTTGGGGTTATAAGCTCAATATTTTGCTCTCTTTTGCCGTCTTATGTTTTTGCATCATGTTACACTGTAACAAGAAGGCCCTCTCTAGAGGCTGGTCCTTTGACCTTGGACTTCCCAGCCTACAGAATTGTAAGAAACAAATCTCTCTTCTTTATAAATTACCCAGTCTCAAGTATTCTGTTACAGCACAAAATGCACCAAGACAAATGCTATGTGTAGGGTGTTTTGAAAATGGATATTTGGAAAATCTAGTCTTTATGTGATTTTATTGTCAAAAATGTAATGTGTGTTCCTTTAAAAACTCTCCTAGGGGGCTAGGGCTATAGCTCAGTGGTAGAGCACTTGCCTAGCATGTGTGAGGTACTGGGTTCGATCCTTAGCACCACATAAAAATAAACAAATAAAATAAAAGTCCACTGACAACTAAAATATTAAAAACAACAACAACAGCTCTCCAATAGGGGGCTCTCCTAGGGGGCTGGGGATAGAGCTCAGTTGGTAAAGTGCTTGCCTTGCATGCACAAGCCCCTGGGTCCAATCCCCAGCACCACAAACAAACACACAAAACTCTCCTATTTAACTTGAAAACTGAATTCAACTTGAAAATTGAATTTTTAAAAAATGATAAGAAACGCTGGGGATATAGCTCAGTTTGTAGAGTGTTTGCCTCACATGCACTAGGCCCTGGGTTCAATCCCCAACACCCCCCCCCCCCACACACACACACAAAGGTAAGCAATTCTAGGAGATTTTGAATCAGTTTCTTATGATTTGGTATGAACCACTAATTGGCATTAGGGAAGATAGAAATTTAGTGGACAATTCTTATTGGAGTTTAAATTAAGGGTTTGTGTTGAAAAGCAAATATCATACTTTAGTAAGACCAGTTTGTTTTAATCAAGGTACTTTTTTTTTTTTTGGAACCAGGGATTGAACTCAGGGACACTTGGCCACTGAGCCACATCCCCAACCCTATTTTGTATTTTATTTAGAGACAGGGTCTCACTGAGTTGCTTAGGGTTTCACTAAGTTGCTGAGGCTGGCTTTGAACTCACAATCCTCCTGACTTAGCCTCCCAAGTTGCTTGGATTACAGGTGTGCGCCACCACGCCTGGCTTAATCAAGGTACTTTTGAGAGGTATCTTTTTCATGTCTGATAGCTATTAGAACCAAAAGTGAAAATAACTGAATTTAGAATCAGATTTTTTATTCCCAAAGAATTAAAAAAATAGTGAAACATATTTGTTACAAAACTTCAATCAAAATATTATTAATAAGTCAGATGTGGTGGCACATACCTGTAATCCCAGTGCCTTGGGAGGCAGAGGAGGGAGATCACAAGTTTGAGACCAGCCTCAGCAACTTAGTGAGGACTTAAGCAACTTAGTGAGACCCTGTCTCAAAACAAAAAATAAAAAGGACTGGGGATATGGCTCAGTGGTAAAGTGCCTGTGAGTTCAATCCCCAGTACCAAAAAAGCAAAAACAAACAAACAAACAAACAAACAAACAAAAGTGAGAGCAAAATGACTTTTGTATCAATTATAAATATATAAATATTTTATATTTCAACTTTACCTTATCTTTTTACTTTTTATATATACCATATTTTCTATATATTGTATGTCTATATAATGTCTACATGTATATATACACACATATAAAGTTTAAAACTAATAAAACATATATGTTGTTCATATATAAATACATGACCAGTGTAACTCCCAACCATGTACAACCACAAGAATGAGAAGTTATACTCCCTGAATGTATGACATGTCAAAATACATTCTACTGTCATGTGTAACTGAAAAGAACAAACCAAAAACAATCCAAAAGTAAAATTTAAAAAAATACAAGCAACAATAAATGTTGGCAAGGATGTAGGGAAAAAGGTACACTCATACATTGCTGGTGGGATTGCAAATTGGTGCAACCATTATGAAAAGCAGTATGGACATTCCTCAGAAAATTTGCAATGGAACCACCATTAGACCCAGTTATTCCACTCTTCGGTTTATACCCAAAGGGCTTAAAATCAGCACACCATACTGATGCAGTCACATCAATGTTTATAGCAGTTCAATTTAACAATAGCTAAACTATGGAACCAACCTAGGTGCCCTTCAACAGATGAATGGATAAAGAAAATGTGGTATATATACACAATGGAATATTACTCAGCCTTAAATAAGAATGAAATTTTGGCATTTGCAGATAAATGGATGGAGCTAAATGAAATAAGCCAATCCCAAAAAACCAAAGGCTAAATGTTTGGATTAGACAGAGGGGAAGGAAGCGGGGGAGAGTATGGAGGTAGGAAGGATAGTGGAATAAATAGGACATTGTTATCTTATGTGCATACATGACTACACAACCAGTGTGATTCTACATCATGTACAACCAGGAGAATGAGAAGTTATACTCCATTTATGTATGATGTGTCAAAATGCATTCTACTGTCATGTATAACTAATGTAGAATAAATACAAAATTTTATTCAAAAAATTAAAAAAATATATATTTGGGAATGACTTCTCAAAAACTTTTAATTAATTAATCCCCAGAGCTTGATGTCTGCTATTTAAGACTAGCTCTTGAAAGTTGCCTTGGATGAGTAGGTCTCTACCCACCACCCCCACTCCAATTTTTTCCTATGGCCTTCTGTTTATTGAGTATGATATTTATCACAAATTATACTCACATACTCATTTGATTGTCTACTTGATTATATGCTCCAGGAAGACAAGGGCTCTTTGTTTTACCTACCAAGAAGACACAGAGTCCAAGACAGCATGTAAAAATTATTATTCATTTAATATTTATTGAAGGGATGAAGAGATTATACATATCAAAGTAAGACAGTCTGGCATGGTAGTCATCGTCCAGGATGGCCCTTGATGGTCCCACATTCTGATATTCATTCCTCTGTGCGGTTCCCTCCTACCCTATACCAGTTTATGTGACCAAAGAATACAGCAGGAGAGATGGTATGTTACTTCTCAATTAGGTTATAAAAGACATTATTGCTTCCAATTTGGTTGTTCTCTTTCGTCCATTACAAGCGTTGGAGGAGGCCAGTTTCCACATTAAGAACTGCTCTCTGAAGAAGATCCCTTGGCAAGGATCTGGAGCCTCCTGCCAGCAACCACATGAATGATATTGGAAGTAGACCCTCTAGTCCTTCAGAGGCAGCAGCTTGACAGCAACCTCAAGAGAAGCTCCAGGACAGAACCACAAAGCGAAGCTACACTCAGCAACTGCATCAGCAAATGCATCTTTGCCATTTTAAACTGCTTATTTGGGAGTCATTTGTTACTCAGCACTAGACAACAAACACACTTGGATTTGAATACACACATTACCTGTTTTACTGGTTGTATTACATAGACATACGACTTAATCTCTGGATCCTGTTTTCTTTTTTACATCTATTAACAGTGTTCTTGAAGTATAGCCGTGGTATGTAGTAACAATAAATAGTTATTTTAATTTTTATAATATCTATTATTAAATAAAATGAACACTGAAGAACAAAGAGAGTTATAGGGAAGCTATAAAAAGCAAGCACAAAAATCTCAAAAAGAACAGCCTCATTGGGCCAGCAAGTATAGGGTTGTTGATTCAGCAGGTCCATGATGGGGCCTGAGCCTTTGCAGTTTTTAAAAAATTTTTTTAGTTGTAGATGGACACAATACCTTTGTTTTATTTATTTATTTTTATGTGGTGCTGAGGATCAAACCCAGTGCCTCATCTGTGCTAGGCAAGCCCTCTACCACTGAACTACAACCCCAGCCCTGAGCCTTTGCATTTTCAACAAATTTCCAGAGTGATGCTGAAATTACTGATCTTGGGATCACGTTTTTAGGCACCACTTCTTTGGGGCATCATAGTCTCTGATAAATGAAAAAGGATAATGCTACAGAACCATTAGTGGTAATGTTTAGACAAAATATGGAGTCCCGCCAAATCTGTTCCTATTGTGATATAAAAGGCCCTGTATGATATAGCCCCACTTTTTCATGTTGTGCTCCTTATACAGATGATCCCTAACTTGCAATGGTCCACTTACGATTCGTCAATTGCACAATGGTATGGAAGTATTTAGTAGAAATTGTTCTTCAAGTTTTGATTTTTTCCTAGGTTAACAATGTGTTAGTCAGCTTTCTGTCAACGGTGACAAATATCTTAGATAAATCAACTTGAAAGGAAGAGAGGTTTGTTTTGGCTCATGATTTCAGGGGTCCCTGTACTGGTTGATTGTCCCATTGCTTTTTGGCTTATGGAGAGGCAGCTCATCATGGTGGGAGAGGAAGCCACTCACCTCATGGTTGCTGGGAAACAGAGCAAGACCCTGGCATCCCACGATCCCATCATGCCCTCGGTGACTGATGACCTCCCACTAGGCTCCACCTCTTAAAGGTTTCCACTGCCTCTCAGTAGCACCAAACTGGGTGGTTTAGTCAGTTTTTTCGCTGCTGTGACCTAAAGACCCAACTAGAACAACTGTAGAGGAGGAAGAGTTTATTTGAGGCTTCACAGCTTCAGAGGTCTTAGTCCATAGAAGGCTGGCTCCATTCCTTGGGGCTAGAGATGAGACTGAGCATCATGACAGAAGAATGTAGCAGAGGGAAGCCACTCACATGATGATCAGGGAGCACAGGCAGAGAAACTCCACTCTCTAGTTAAAAATATATACCCATAACCACACACCCAACGACCCACCTCCTCCAGCCACACCCTACCACTTCAACTACCACTCAGTTAATCCCTATCAGGGGATTAGTTCACTGATTGGGTTAAGACTCTTCATAACCCAATTATTTTTCCTCTGAACCTTCTTGCATTGTCTCACACGTGAGCTTTTGGGGGACACCACATATAAACCATAAAATTGGGATTTTGAGGAACAATCAAGATCCAAACTGCAGCAATCAATATGTGGTATGATACTGTTAAGGTTTGGATCTTAAATGTCTCCACAAAGGCCACATGCTAAAGGCTTAGTCACAAGCCTGTGGCTCTAATGGGAGGTGGAACTCGGGAGTATGGCCCCATCGTTTGGACCTGTGGCGGGCAGTATGTGGTGGAGTAACATTTCCACCTCATGGAGGTTAGGCAGCAAAGAGAGGAAGGGGCTGGGGCCTTAATATCTCCCTCAAGGGCATGCCTCCAGTGACCTAACCAATCACCTTCCCTATTTCTGCTAGGTGTCAGGTGGACTCTATGGTCATTTCCCATAGGGACCTCCAGCTGTTTGGGATCTCAGGTAAGGGATGGACCTGATCCATCCCATCAGTGAGACCATGTGGACACCAAAATGAACAAAGAGACAAACCTGTGTACGCAGATATTTAAAGTTGTGTTTGTTTTCCTCCGGACGGTTTGCTCATTAAAAGTCGAGCCCTTTGCCAACGCTGGCTGTAGAGGAGGTGTGGACATTCTCTGCACATACAGTCGCTGGTGGTCTGGGCTGACTCACCCTCACACCCTCACCTCCCATGGCTCTGCCTTGGCGCCTGGTCTTGGGAAGTTGGCATTCTTGCAGTAATGTCGAGCTGCTGCCATGAGCCATAGGCAAAAACAACAGGAGTTTCTCCAGGGAATTCAGGAATAAGCCTCATGGTCTAGCTATTGGCTTTGAATGTTGTTTGCATGAGGTTGGGGAAGGGTTTCTCCCAAAAAAGGAAACTTAAGAGTCCTCTTGGTTGGGGATGCTCCAACTTCCATAGCACTGGAGTTGGGAATGTTTACACACATACATTTCATATTTTATCTGTCCTTTAGATAGGCATGTAGAACATTCCAACTATACTAACTTCTTTCACTTTTGCCCTTTATCCATGTTATAGTGAGCCAAAGATCCTGGTGCTCAGTAAGTGACTTTGGCATTGCTTACACACCTTGCTGTGCCAGGAATGAACTGGAGATGGTCTTGACAAGAAACAGAGGTTGTGGGTGGGAGGCTTTGACAGCTCCCAGACGAGCTGCCTTGGGGGTTTTATTAGGACAGCTCATCTTCTTCTAGAATGTTCCTGTGTTTGTGTGGGAGTTCAGTTAAATAACTTGTTATGCACCTACTCCATGCCAGGCACTCTTCCCAGTTAGGTGCTGGAGAAACTGAAAAGCTTAGAACCTTATTGGGGCAGGGACTTGAGGTCATATCCTCAAGGTGGCCACTAATTCTTCCTACTCATTCTCTTGAGTCTGCGTTGGGACTGTCACTATCTTTGACCAATAAAATCTGGTGGAAGCAGTGTTGTGTAACTTCCAAGGTTATATTCCAAGAGATCTACAGCTTCTGCTTTTGTCACTCTCAAAGTCTTTTTGTAGGAGTGCTGGCCACCTTGTAAAGAACCCAACTTATAAGGAGAGATCACCATGCTGTGGGGAAGCCCAAAGAACCACATGGAGTGAGGGAGTGAGAGGAAAACTGAGGTCCTGCACATGTGAGTGAACCCTTCACAGACCTTGTATTTAGCCCAAATGCTAGCTGAGTTCAGCTAAGTGACCTCCCTTATGTCATGTGGTAAGAACTGACATGCTCAGTCCTGCCTCATTTTTGACACATTGTATTGTGAATGAATCAAATGACTATTGTTTTAACCCACTAAGTTTGGGGGTAGGTTGTTACACAGATGTAGACAGTGAAACACACACACATATATTCTTAGATGATGACAGAGACATACAGCAGATGCTATAGGAGCATGAATGAGGGGTACTTGAGGAGCCTATGGCAATGACAGCATGATCATAAAATGCTTCCAAACAAGGTTTGCCTGATGGTATATCCCCTCTAAAGACATAGATGTATCCAGGCTTGGGGGAAGGTGAAGATCATCTAGGTGCAGGGAATAAAGAAAGAAAACATGGAAGTGATTATGCCAAGGACCCTCAAGCAGGTGTAAAGCAGGGAGTCATGAGTAATTTGCACAGATGAGCATAATAATAGTAATAGTAGGAATCCATAACACTTATTGAATAGTTACTATGTGACTGGTACTGACCTAAGGTTTTATATTTACTTCCCTTTTGAAAATCTTTTTACAGTAGAAGAAAATGAGGCACAAAGAGATTTAGTAACCTGCTCAACGGCATACCATTTGCTCAAGGGATTTGAACCCAGGTCAAAATCTAGAACTTTGTATGCCTTCTTTAAAAACTTGGGATTTGTTTGGTAGATAGTGAGAAGTGACCTAGAGAAGTGACCTAGGGATGGCATGGTCACATCGAAAGATTGTGTAGTTTTATAATCAGCCCGACTTCAGTTATTTCTTTGCCTGTTGTCTGTTTCTTTATAGTGACCAGCAGTGAACTAACCTGTGAGCTTATTTTGAGGGATACAAGGAACGAGGGAGGTACTGGGGACATGGGCCACTCCACAGCTGGTCATGGGGTAGAGGGGAGGACAGAATGCCCACAGAGAGAATGGATTGGTGACTGAGGAAAGTGGGCCACGTCCTTGATTCCATGGAGAAATGAGAATAATAACCAATGGGAACCCACCTGCTCTAAGATCTTTTGAGCTTAGGCACAGATAGGCTCATGGGCTTTGCAGACTGCCTTTCTCTCTTTCTTTCTCCCCAAGTCCTTAAAGGTGATAAGCATCAAAATATTAGAACAGCTGCTGGGTTCCTAAGAGCAATTATTAAAAAAGAGAGCATCCCACAAAAAAATTAGAACTCCCCAACTGGCCATGGCCATTGCTCTCTGATGGGGTCTTCACGGGCACGCGATGAAATAGCTGTTCTGCACATACACATTCTAGTTCTCTGTTCCCTGCCCTGACTACATGTCCAGGGGAACCGGAGTAGACCAGTGGAGTCTGAACCTATGTACAGACATGTCACACCCACATTTCACCAGCTTTTGGGTAAGGGTGGAAGAAAGAGGTCTAGTTTATATTGAGAGCTAGGAGATCTGGCCCCAGACTTAACTTGACTGACAATGGTTTTGTATGATGTGGGCAAATGTCTGAAATTTTCTAGAGCATAAAGTCCTCATCTGTACTATGAGGCTGTTGGATAGAGATTAATTTAATCACAAATAATAAAAAAAAACCATAACTAAGGTTTACTGAGCGGGTACCAAGCACTCTGTACACCTTATTTATTTAATCCTCTCAAAAACCCAAGCTTGATGAAGCTCACGAAGTCTTCCCTGAATCCTATCCAAAGCTCCCTGTAGCAGTTATCTATTGCTGTGTAACATATTACCTCAAGGTTCCATATATTAAAACAAAAATTTATAGTCTTACAGTTTCTGTGGATCAAAAATTCTGAGCAGCTTGGCTGGGTGGGTCCTTTATAAGTTGGTTGGGCTACAGTCACCTCAAGCCTGGTCTGGACTTCCAGGATCACTTTCAACATGGCAGGCCAGCGTTGGCTCTTGGCCAGAGGCCTCATTCATTACCATCTCCCCATAGGAATGTCCAGGAGATTGCTTGAATGTCCTCACAATATAGCAGCTGCATCATATAGTGAGTGATCTGAGGGAGAGTAACATGGCAGATGCAGTGTTTGTTTTTGCAGGCTAGGGATTGAACCCAGGGTTATTCCAGCACTGAGTTACATCCCCAACCCTTTTTAAAAATTTTTAATTTTGTATCTTCAGACAGGGTCTCACTTAGTTGCCCATGCTGGTCTCAAATTTGCTTTCCTCCTGCCTCAGCACCCGGAATCACTGGGATTATAGGCAAGCACCATGGTGCCCAGTTAAAGCTGCAGTATCTTTTATCTCCTATCCTTAGAAGTCATACCTCACCATTTCCACAATATCCTTGGTTTCCTTGGTCAGCCTATTCAGTGTGGAGAGAAACACACAAAGCCATGAATGTCACATGAGTATCTTGGGTGACCATCTTGGATGCTGCTCACCCCATTTTTCCCCTTTATTTTTATCATGTTATTGTGTATGTCTTTTAATGTAACTTATCTAAAATTATGTTATTGATGCTCAATATGGAGATGAGATAGATGCTATTATTGTGCCAGTTTTAGATATAGGAGCAGATGTTAAAGACATTGATTTGCCTGAAGTCACAGATAGCAAATGGTAGAGTTGGGATCCTACTTATGCATAGGGACTGATACCAACAGATCACTCAGATGGCATTCAGGGACTCTAGTGCTGCTGTTATGGAGGCGGAGTGATGCTTGTACATTGAGAGTGGGATAGCGGGCAGCAAAAGGGTTGGGAGGATTCCTGAGCCATTGGGAAATACTAGGAGGAAGTGCATGAGTGAGTGTCCATGAGAATGAAGGTGCATGTGTGTTTGAGATGGTTGAGTTTGTGTGTGTATGTGTGGGATGTGTGTGTGGGTAGGACAGCTGGCTCCTTAAAGGGGAGATAGTATATTCTAGACAGCTGTTTTGACATAGACCTGAGGATCATACTTTGACCTTAGTTTTATTGGCCTTTCCATTCTTTGAAAACTTTGTCTTCAAGAAATAACCTAATTAAAACGACTCAGTAAATTTCCCTTTAAAATCCCCACAAGCAGTTTAAGTTGTTATTGGACAAGCAAACATATTGCTGAATTATACATGGGTAACTTGATTATGTTTGTGGGAATTATCCATTTTTTGGATTATTTGCCAGAAAAACAAAAGCACTGTCTTTTGGCCACCCACTCTCCATTCTCCTTCCCAGTCTCCTGATGGAGGGGCCCTGGTATTCATCAAACACAATGGGGTCCCCTTAGAACAATGCCTTACCCACCCACTCTCTGGCCTGGGAGCTGGAAATTTGGGGGAGGCATGGAGGGAAATGGTTATGAAAGTGTCTCACTCTCCTTCCTCTGGGGCATTCTGGGTGCTGAGTTTTGGAATGAGGGGTGTTGTCTGTGTGGGAGGGATTTTCAGTCTCTGAGGGAGACCAGGGTAATTGAGATGCAGGGGCCACCAAAGTCGCCTGCTAAGGCTGGCTCTGGTGGAACCTTGAAGGGAAGGTGCTGATGGCCCTGAATGTCTTCAGGCTCATCCTGGTTCACCCAAACAGGAAAGCAGAGGGAGATTTTTTGCAGAAGTCCTTCTCCGGAAGAACAAGAGTTTGCATTTAGTTGAAAGTGTCCTCAGAAACCTGTGGGTGGCTGTGGTTAGCTGGACAAAGACCAGATCTGGCTGACATATGGAAATAAGTTTTCCCCTCAAATAATGAGTTTGTCTTCAGCAGCAGTATCTAGACAGAGAACAGTCAGCCATGTGGCCAGGAGGCATTTTCCTTGTGTTTGTCACATTGAGCAAAAGTTTGTTCCAGGAAGATTCTCCTGGGGTCTCACCTTTCCTTTTCCATGACTCCTTATGAGGGGCTTTAACTCTGTGAGAGCTATTTCAGACTTCTGACCTTCAGAACTGTAAGATAATAAATTCGTGTTGTTTAAGCCACAGCACTTATGGTAATTTGTTATGACAGCAATTGGAAAGTAATATAGTGCAGATTAGAAGTAAGTGAACACATAAGTGTATAATATAATTTCAGGTAATGATAGGTACTAGGAAGAAAATGAAGCATGCTGAGAGAATAGAGAATGATGGAGGTGGGGGCTCTGGGAGATGGGGCCAGGAAGGCATCCCAGGGAGCCAGCACTTGAGAAGTCGTTGGAATGACTTGTGAGAATAAGCTATGGGGCTTCATTTCAGGCAAGAAGAATGGAGCCCAGAAAAGCCATACAGTGGGAAAGAACTTGGAGATTTCAAGAAGAGTAAAAGGTTAGTGTGGCTAAAGTGCAGTGGACAAGTGAGATACTAGGAAGAGATGAGGCAAGAGAATGCAGGGGTCAGACCCTTGGAGGGCTTGTCCAGTCTGACAGGAAACTGCTGGAGGTCCCTCACATGGAGCAGGTAATGGCAACTGAGTTACATTTTATAAAGCTCACTTGGGCTCCTGGGAGGAGAGCAGACTGGAAGAGATTAAAAGGGGAGAAGGAAAGTCAATTCAGGAGGCCACTAGGGCAAGGGATGGACCACACTCAGCTGGTGGTAACAGGTGGTAAGAAGGAGGTGGATTCTAGACTTGGCTTGGTGGTTAGAGCTGACCTGCCTCTGTGATGGTTTCCACAGGGGTTTGAGGGGAGGCAGGAAATCAAAGGTGCTTCCTAGGTTTGGGTGGAGAAGCTGGGCGAATGGATGTGCCATTTAGTCACATGAAGAAGGCAGGCAAGAGAGGGACAAGTTTGGAACCTAGAAGTCCAGAATGTTCACCTAATACTTGAAGATTGTTATCAGTTTGTGATGCTCTTGACCTGCTAGTCCACTGTTTCCAATCTCCGTATCTTTGCTCGTGACATTTCTTCCACCTGGGACTTCCTCCTTCCTTTCTGTTGTCAAGAGTTAAATTCATATCCATCCTTCAAAGCCTATATTTCCAATGCCTATTTTCACTTTTGCAGAGATCTTTCTTTCTTTTGACTCTGCAGAGTCTAGTATTTAAGTCATTCTTTAAGCAAGTGCCTTATCTTCCCTACCAGATGGTGGTGACCATGAAGGCAGGGATGTTATTACTCCTCTTGAATTCCTTGTTACAGTGACTCGCACACAGGTGGCACCCCATAAGTGATTGTTAAATGGAATTGAATGTTACAGAGAAAATGAGTGCATTGAACAGGGGAGTGTTTTCCAAGACTAGTTTCCTCTAAAATTGTCTGATTTATTTCATTTCAGGTTGATTGTCCCCACCTCTCAGAAGGTGTCTAAGTTGCCTAGTCCTGCACTTGGTTAGAGAGAACAGGGAGAATGCATTCTATCTTCACTGCCAGCCCAAGGAAAGAAGGAAGTATTAGGTTTATGAATGCATACTATGATCGTTTCTGACACCAAATATAAGTGGTTGCAGATTATGCACATCTCTAATCACCCATTATTTTTCTATTCCTTCCTCTGTCCAATTAACAGTGACAACCTTACAGTAGAACTGAAGTAGGAAATGATTGTAGGATGCCAACATAATCTTAAAGTGTTCCACTTCTACAATGGTGCAAGATTCTCACATCTATTATACATGTAATAACTTAATTTTGGCACTATGCATGTATATCTTTTTACAATGCCAAGACAGATATATATTCAAAGATTGCATTATGATACATGCAGCTAAGGGAAATTGCTCTTACCTATAACCTGTATTTTTGCTTTTGCCATATAACAAACAATCCCACAACATACTGGCTTAAAATAGCAGCCACTTATTTAACTCTCAATTCTGAGTGTGGAATTTGGGCCAGATCTCTGGGCGGGTCTTGTCTGGGTTGGCTGGGTTGATTTCAGTGAGTTCCCTAGGTGTCTATGATCAGTTGGTGGGTTGATTGGGGTTGGGTGATTTGACAGCTCAGTAGAGGTGGCTGGGAAAACCAGGTCACTTTCCACAGGATCTCTTCTTTTCCATTGTCTAATACAGTCTTCTTTATATGGTTGTATCAGAATTCTGCCAGTGAGAAAGGAATAATGTCAAGCCTCTTGAGGCCCTTGTTTTGCACTTTTCAATGTTGCTTCTGCCACATTCTGTTGCACAATGCAAGTCACAAACCCAGCCCAAATTCAAGGCATGGATACATTACTTCTTATTAAAGAGATGAAAAGAGGCAAAATTGCATTGCGTGGGCAGTAGACACAGGGATGGTGAGGAGTTGTGGCTACTTTTGCAATATGTCACAATCAATTAGGATGCCTCTGCTTTAAATAACAGAATAACTCTAAGTTGTTAAAGCAATAAAGGTTCACTATCTCACAAAATAAAAAGTTTGGAGGAGAAGTTATTCCAAGGTTATTCCAGTCGCTTGGCAATGCCATTGTGGTCCTAGGGTTTCCTTTATTCGATTTTCCACTCTGTCATTCCCAACACATTGGTTTTTGTCCACATCTTAACAAGACATCCATGAAAGTTTCAGGCTTTACTCACAGATGACAGAGTCCAGAGGGGAAGAGTGGAATGTCTCTGTGTTTTGTCTCCTTTTAGAAATGAGGAAAGTCTACCCAGAAGCCCTTTCGATATTCCCAGTGTCGTTGTATCATTTGTATGCCTGTGCCTCCTCATGAATGGATCAAAAGTTCTGACCATCGACTTCATCTTACTATCTTTTGAGGTTGGAAGTCGGCAATGGGAGGGGCGAACTAAGCATGCATTTCCCTGAAAAAACATAGCAGATTAGGAATATTGAGTTTATGGCAAGTAGGTTTACCCAGTATAGTAGCTTTGTTTTTATTCTTCCAGATAGCCCTACTATTTGCAGTGATTTCTTTAATATTAATAACATCAAGAACTAGAATAATAGTTGGGAAGCCTCTGTGCAGACAACTCTAATTCACAGATGCCTACCATCTATTATAGTTCATGATGTTATCATTATTAATATCAAAGAAATCACAACAGATGATGTGAGTCAAAGAATTTTAAGAACTGTAAGTTCAAACAAATAATTCTTAAAAATTCCCATTATGTGCTTTTTATTTTGACTACTAGTGTCTGCTACTTGAGCTATGTAATACAAAGTATATGTCTTTAAATCTTAGAGACCACTGTGAGGTCTGAGTTTCGCAGCTTAAACAGTCAAAGAAAAAAGAAAGGGAAGAAAAAGCAGCTCTAGCCCGGAAGCTTTAAAGCTTTTGTTTATGGAGTACATTTGTCCTTAATTTAATTAAGCCTCACCACATCAATTAGCCCTCTTGTCTTTAAAGTTTGACCTGGATTGACATATATTGCAAACACAAGGATCATTTTTCTAGAAAGTTCCAAGTAGAAAATGCCTGTCCCTTAATCCTTCTCCATAAACAAAGCATCTTATAAAAAGGCCATCACCTTAGCAACTGTAAACTGAGTCAGCAGCATGAGGATGAAGTGAGACAGCAAGAAAACCTGTAGACAGGGCCTGAGCAATGAGTTCCTTTGCCCATAAAGAAATCGAAAAATTTAAAAAGTGGATTCTTTGAGAAAGATCAAAGTAGGCAAGCTCAAAGGATACACAGCTGAAATTTTAAAAAAGGAGGAGGAGAAGAAGAGGAGGAGGAGGAGGAGGAGGGGACTTTGGAAGGCCAGTTTGAGAATCACATTGTTGTACAGTTTCCTTCCACTTATGATTTGTTTGAATATCTATTTTCTCTCCTTGTTAAATGCTTACACTTCAAAAGCTTTTCCTCTTTCTATAATATTGCTGTTGCAGTGAAATCAGCCAGTGAGTTGAGTGAACCCCACACTCTGGCTTTCTTTCATAGCATTGTTGTTGGTCCTCCCATGGGGCTTAGGATCTGGTGGGGTGTGGTTTGCTTGTCAAGTCTTTGCCTACAACAACTTAAAAATCCAGAACAGGACTTTCAAAAATAAACCACAATGCTTTTAGGACAGAAGTAACAGAATGGTTAATTGGCCACTGTTCGAATGCTGATAATAAAAACAAGTTGAACATGTGGTTGACTGACTACACACCATTTGCTGGAGTCACTTATTGCAGGAGTGAGATAGGTCAGATATCAGGGTACGATGTGGTTAGGAGGAAATCTGGGATAAGCTTCACCTTAGAATTTTGGGTGCTTTCTAAGAACCAAAAAACGATGCTAAGAAAATCAAATCATTTCTGCACCTCACCTCCAATATTATGCAGGACTAAAGCCTAGAGCAGCAGCCTGCAAACTACTAACTGAGATCACAGGGGTGGTGCTGTTTGCGGGTAGTTTCCCGTGGTGTGTCACTGCAGTGCCTTGCCCTCAGCGTCTGTGGAAGCAGAAGGGGAAGACCCTTCCTTGCTCGCTGCATAACAACTTGGGTGGGGTCGTATGATGAACTAGGCTTGGACCCTGCTGCTGCCACCTGGAACTTCAAAACTGGGGTAGATTGCACAGGGCCTGCACTCAGTGAGATGAACATAGCACCCAGGGTTTATGGGTATAACATTTAACAGGCACTCATTCTCAGAATCATTCAAGTGCTGGGCTGCTTTTGCACAACCCTGAGAGTGAGTGCGCCTTAAGAATCCAGTTCTGGGCTGTGGGCTTGCCTCCCCTCGTCCTAGTTCTAGCCATGGTCTGACACTTGGAAAGCCAACAAGTGAAGGTGGTGCTAGTGCCGTAGAAACAATGGGGGTGGCAGTTGTGGGGTACTGATTTCAATGGTGGCATCTGGAACATTAAGATGTTCTTAGCTGTGGTTCCTCTGGGAAGGAATCCTCCTTCTCCTGCCTTAGGTTTTGTCAGCTCCTTGATGATCTTTCTGGTACATTCCTTTTTTTCTGTTTAAGTACATCATAGTTGGCTTCTGTTGCTTGCAACCAAGACCCCTAACGTGCCAGGATTGTGAGCCATCTATGTTTTGTTCTCCTTTACCCTGTTCTGGTTTTCACATATTTATAAGCTGACTGTATTTTTATGGAAGGCCAAATCTTTTTGGCAGCTTGTTTTGTCATCAGGTTGATCCAAGTGTGCAGGGTGGGCTCCAGACTGAGTCACCTCAACCATTTCAAAGATGCTAACATCAGGCGCCTGGATTTTTTCCACCTCTCTACTGCCCCAGCATTGATGTTGGCTATTCACAGGTTGGTAGCAGCTTGATTATGGCAATTCTAGGAGTTACATGCAGAAAGGACACTGTCCTGCAAAGAAGAGAAAGGGTCTCTTCCTACAGTGCTTTCTTAGAAACAAAGAAACATTTTCTGGGAATTCCTCTGCACATTCCCCTCTCATTTTATGGGGCAAAATCAGATCACTTGTCTAAGCCTGGCCTAACTCCTGACAAGGGCAGTGGAACTTTCCTGAGACCATTCAGATCCTTCCTAGGGCTGGGGTGAGTTTTCCCGAAAGAACATGACTCCATAGGGAAGAAAAGGGCATCTGAATAAAATTGAGGTTCTCTTAGGAAATGAAAAGGGTGGAATGAGTTGGGGGTGTAGCTCAGTGGTAGAGTGTTTGCCTAGCATGTGTGAGGCTCTGGATTCGATCCCCAAAACCACCCACCCCCTCACACACAAAGGAATGGAGGCAGGATAGTCGATTTGCAGTATCCATCTTTTATTTTGGTTGTTTCTTGAGTGTTCTTGCTCACTTTTGGGTATGCAGCTATAGTATAGGTGTTGATGTACATAACTGCTGTCGTAGGTAAATGTTAATCCTATCTTTTGTTGTTGTTTGAGATGGGGTCTTGCTATGTTGCCAGGCTGGTCTCAAAGGCATGGGTTTAAGAGAGCCTTCTGCCTCAGCCTCCTGAGTAGCTTGTAGTACAGGCATCCACCACCATACCCTGCTGATCCCCTCTTTGGATACGAATTTTAAAATGCTGACTATAATATAATAAATTAGTATTCCCGCTGTGAAAAACAGTAGAACAGATCCCCCCCAGGGGAGGCTGGGCGTGGCGGTGCAGGCCTGTAATCCCAGTGGCTCTAGAGGCTGAGGCAGGAGGATGAGGAGTTCCAAGCCAGCCTCAGCAACCTAGTAAGGCACTAAGCAACTCAGCAGGACCCTGTCTCTCTATATATATGTAAAAAAGGACTGGGCATGTGGTTCATGTGGCTCTGTGGTTAAGTGCCCCTGGGTTCAATCCCTGGTTCAAAAAAAAAAAAAAAAAAAAAAAAGAATTACCACAGGACCTGGCAATTCCACTCTGGATATATTTAAGAAGAATTGAAAGCAAGGAATTGAACAGATATTTGTATACCAACAGTCATAGCAACATCATTCACAAGAGCCAAAAGGCAGAAGCAAACCAAGTATCCACTGTCTGAAGAAGGGAGAAACAAAATATGGTCTATGCATATACTGGAATATTATCCAGTCTTAAAGAAATCTTTTAATATGCTACATCATGGATGTACCTTGGAGACATTATGGTAAGTGAAATAAGCCAGTCACAAAGTGACAAAACCCTGTGATCCCCGTATCTGAGGTCCTCAAAGCTGTCAGTCCTCACGTTTATGTACATCCTATTGGTTCTGCTTCTCTGGAGGACCCTAATGCACCCAGGTTGCCATGGACATTATATGAAAATTAAAAAATATTATGATTAAACAAATACTCCCTTGTTTTTGTTATCAGAGGATGTTGAAAACCTGAGAACTCAAAGTTACAAATCACAGCAGCCCTGTACCAACACAAATGCCAGTGGAATGGGTGGAAGTTGTATAGGAATAGATGAGGAAGTGTGTGGGCTGGGAAAACCCCATAGAACTTTCCCCTTACTTAGAATTCCCTTCCCCTACGTAGTCCCTGGTGTATTCTTTATGAAACCACTCAAAACAATGGCTTCTACAGCAAGCACTCAAAAACAACCAGCTCTTCATGTTCTTTTAGGGTGAGCTGTGTCTTCCTCACTTGTAATATTTCCTTCCACGTGGAGGAAGCACCAGTGGGGGAATAATTTGGCCTCCCTCTCCTCCCCTCCATTCATAGACGGCAAAGCTGCTGAGTTTACAAGAAACTGAGTGTATATTGGTCTTTTGGAAGTGCAGTAACAAATTCCCACACATCAAGAGGCTTAAAACAACAGAAGGTGATTCTCTTGCAGTTCTGGAAAAAAGAGTCTGGAAGCAAGGTGTGGTCAGGGTGGTTCCTCTTGGAGGATCTGAGGAAGAACCATCCCATGCCTCTCTCCTAGTCCTGGGGGTCTCCTCCCCTTGTGGATGGATCCCTCAATCTGTGCCTCCATCTTCTCCTAGCTTTCTGCTGTCTTCTGCCCTTATCTTCTAAGAACACATGTCATTTGATTTAGGATCCACTCAAGTGCAGGATGATCTCATCTCAAGGTCCTTAACCTGATTACATCTGCAAAGGTGTAATTTCCAAACAAGGTCACATTCACAGATTCGGGTGGATGTTCTTTGGGGGCCACATTCAACCCACTGCACTGAGCATGTGCATCTGGCCTCCTCCCCTTTCCTTTTGGGGTGAGCCAGCTGCTGAGGATGTGTTCTGTTCTGATTCGTGAGGTAAGTTTTACAGGGGTTTTGCCCTCCATCAGAAAGCTCACAGCTCCCTGGGAACCCTCACGATGGGATGCATCAATCTGTCTAATTCTGGGTTCAAAATGAGAAACCTTCTTACCTGTAGCTGTAAACTCCTATTCTTGAATATTTGAATATTAACTTTATCAAAGAAAGTTGATAGTTTGGCCTACCTTCTGCCCTTTTTTTAAAAAATCTTTTTTTTCTCAGTAAGTTGGGAATTCAGGAACAGAAGGAAGTTATTATTTTTTCTTTCTTTCATTTTTTTTTGTCTTCCTTGAAAATTCAGTAAATATTACTTAAGTCTCATGTCACTGACCTTCTAAATCTTCTAAATTCTCCCCTCTACTCTCCTAGGAACCTGTCTTCTGGGTTTCCAGACTCCTTCATGGTGTCTTCTACTGTAACTTTTTTCTCACTGAATTATAGTTGTCCAAAGGCCATCTCCATTCTGCATCCACTGAATGAAGTGGATTTTGGCAATGCCACCATGCTCCCAAGAACCACAGCACAGGACAGCTGGGCACCATGCCCCAGTTTCTCTGTCATGCTTTTTTGTTGTTATCATAGCTTTCTTTGCTATTATGGGTATAGGAATAAGAGGAAATCTTCTTTACTGGAAGTCAGATCCAAAGTATATTGCATTTTTTAATAGAATAAATTATAGGCTTTTAGTACTAAAAAAGGGTGGTCTTGTATACTGTCTTATATATCTTATCCTTGAGAATTTTTTCTTTTTACTTTTGAAAGGTGAAGAAATAGAAGAGAGAGAAATACGAAGAATGTATAAGAAAAAATGTAAGACTCAAATATCATAGGATCATGAAGAGTCACTTTCCGGTTTATTCTCTTTCAATTCTATATGTAAGCATGTATAATTTATTTAGCAATAATACTACATAACTTGTACTGATTTTTATTTAACATTGCATTAGTTAGCATTTTCCTTTGTCACATTACTCTCCAAATCATGATTCTTTTGGAAGGTTATATAGCATTCCTTGTTATGAATATAATTTATTCAAATAGTTTTCTTTCATCAGATATTTAAGTTTGTGTGTGCGTGTGTGTGTGTGTGTGTGTGTGTGATACTGAGGACTGAATCCAGGGGTGCTTTGCCGCTGAGCCATATCCCTCGTCCTTTTTATTTTATATTTTGAGATGGAGTCTTGCTTAGTTGCTCAGACTGGCCTCAAATTTGAGGCCAGCCTCCTGAGTTGCTGAGATTACAGATGTGGGCTTCAAGTTGTTTTTGATTTTTGGTTATTTTAAATAACTTTAAAACGTATTTTAAAAAATCTGTCATAACCCTGACATTATTTATAGCAGAGCTGAAGGGTTGACACAGTCAGGGCAAACAATACAGTGGGACATTGTGCTGGAGCAAAGGCAGCTCTGGGGTGAATGCCAGCCTCAGCCACACCCCTCCTGTGATAAAAGCTGCTGCAGGCAGAGCCCTGGCCATGGCTGACATGATTCACAGCAGGACCTTGCCTCCCTGGCTACAGTGGACTGAACCGAGCATTGATGCAGCCGCCATGCATGGGGTATCCAGTGGCCAACAAGGTAGCTGAAGCAAGGACTCCACCCAGCATGGTCACTGTATCCCGGATGATGACAGCCAATTAAACAGAGCCTCTTTCACACAATTTCAATTTGAGACTCACTGGAGAACTGAACTGAAAGATTGGCCAGAAAAGGGCAGACACCCGGAGAGAAGTCCGAAAGCCACATCCACGTGGTGGTGGGAGCCACAACAAAGCAGGATTCAGAGTAGAGCAAACATGCAGAGAGGATTTAGCAGCACCAGCGGAGAGAGCCGAGCAGAGCGCGGCTGTCATCACACTGGCAGAGCACTAGAGGGGGAGCAGCAGGTGCCCGCTGCTGAGCCATGTCAGGAAGAACAGGTGGCTGGAGGTATGCGATGTCCTGAATGACATTCCCGCTCTGCCAGGCCCCGCCAGGCAGCTGCTAAGACTGCTTCCTGCCTTTCCCACTTCCTCGTGTAGCTTTGCTCACAATGAACCACACTGACCCAAGTCACCAGATCATGTCTCTTTTCATGACAACCTGAAAGAACCGAATGAATGGCATGGAATAATCATATCTCTATCACAGCATGTCTCAGGTGGCAGTAGGGAGATGTGCTTTTTAAAGATTCTCCTGGACTAGACTCCTTGAAGTCAAGGACTCTGTTTAATGTCTTAAAAAAAATATCCTGAGCAACTGGGAGAGTGCAATTATACATAGTAGATTGGTGCTGACTAATAGCTTGATGAATGAATGAGGGGCATTAATGATCCTGTGCCTAAAGTAGCAATTGGAAAATATTTTCTACAGAGGAGATGTGTTTGGGGTTTCTTGTTTTATTTGCTGTTAGTATGGTGTATAAAAACTTATTCTCAAAAATTTTATTTGAAACAATGTTTTAAAATTCTCCTTTAATTTTGTTGTTGGTAAAACATTCTTTTTAGAAAACATATTTATTCACCAAACATTTGCAGACCTGCCTCATGTCAACATGAGCTCTGAAATACTATTCTCACTAAGCTCTTGGTATATATTTCTAAGCTGTATGGGGAGAAAACACTAAGAGAGTTCCAGCTCTTGTGGGCTTTCAGTCTCAGAATGTCACTCCCACCAAGAAGAATAAGTCATGCAAAACAGCTATGGTGGTACAAGGTGCTGTGGGACTTTGTTGATGAAATGTGATTTTAAATAAGACCTTTGCAAGTTGAATAGAAAAAGCACAGGCTATTGATGAAATATGAGCATCTTTTAAACAGTGACTGGCAACACCCTATACACTGTCAGTTTAATATGACATGATCTTCAAATTTCAGAATCTTCCCAGTTTTCTGGAATATTGCAGGTGGTAAGTTCCAGAATTTACCTTTTCTTTGTAACACTTATCATCAGTCTTAAGGTAGGGTGTTCTTATTGGTATTTTGAAGGAGACAAGAAACCACTATTTTTTCTGAAGACTTAGCAATAACACTCTGATATAACAGAGTTGCATCAGGTTGCTGATGTTTTTTAATAAGCTCAATGAGTTCAATTTGGCAATGAGTAGTTGCAGTATCACTATGCTTACACTTGCTGATAACATGTCAGCAATTAAGTTGAAACTTAACTTTGTGACTCAAAGAGTGAAATGTTTATTTGACCATATTTGAGCTATGAATGATGGTTACTAAAATGCCTGAGTTTTAAAAAAAGTTACATTGTTGAATTTCATATATTGCAGATGCATTTCAAAAGCTTCTTCCCAGTAAACACTTGAATTAAGAGAGGAACCTGTTCATGGTTTATGTAAGTAAACTTTGAAATGAAATTTCCTATTACTCAAACTTGCAATCTACTAACTTTGACAGGTTTAATTGAAGAGGATCCAGCATATTTCAGGTATATTTTAAATAGGGTGCTGTTATAAAAAATGGATATTATTTGTAACTGCTCATCTATATGAATCAAAATTTTCTCAATACTGTGCAAATGAAATAAAATTCAGTAGTAAACTGAATCTTCAAAATGATAAAAGCCTGCAATTGTCCTTCCTTATCCCAAATTTTGAAAGTCTGTATTAGTCACAATAGAATAGACCATGTTGTCCTTATGGTCCAACCTTCTGGTAACAGGACCTCAGTTTTCCTCTGGAACATCGTCCAGTCTCCACTCTTTGTCTGCAGAGATTCAGTGTCACAGGACACACCATGACCATTCAGTATGTACCACTGTCACCTGCTGCAGTGACAGTATCAGGGGTGGGCATGTGAGCCAGGCTGTCTGGAGCCTTGGCTCAGGCACTGTGGTGGGTTCTGTAAGGAAGAAGAAGATTTCAGCTTGTAAGGACGTGATAAGCCCAGAGCCACTGGGGCCCACCAAGGGAGGAAGCCTTTCTTGAGAACCAAGCAGCCACCATCAAGGGACCCTTAACTCAGCAATGAACAGAAAGCTTTGGCAATATTTTTTCAGTCCCTCAATAAACTGGTTTCTGAATCCCAGAGCCCCTTCTGGATTTACATGAGTAATAAATCTTCCTTGCCTTTTTTTGTTTTGGCCTGAGTCGGTTTGAATAGAATTTTCTGTCACTTGTACCATGCAAGTGGCACTCCCCAAAACCTGACAAATGTGCAAATAATTAGAAATTGTTCTTTTTGGTTAATTTAATAAGATAGCGTAAGAAAGCTGAGATTGTAACAGTAATCTGTACTAATAAAACACTGCTTCTTTTTATTATATGCATTCAGTTCCACATAAGAATTAATGTGAAAATTCTCTTGAAATAAAAAAATTTAAAAATAAATATAAAACATAACAATGTCAAAGTCCCCCCCCCCCCTTACAAAATAAGGTCAAGTACATGTGTAGCAAGGGGGTCGGTCTCGACACACCTTGGCAGCCTCAGGCCTTACACTTCCTCCCGGCCAGAATTCCAGGGCTCTCTACAACTGTGTCCACTTTGCCACTCAGAATTCTGGAGGTTGCTGAGTTGTCTGTCCTCTGCTCAGAATGCTGTTCTTTCTAGCTGTTGATTTTTCCACTCATTCAAGAAAGTTCAGCAGAATCACACCTCTTCCTTAAAGCTTTCCTGAGACTCCCCACCTAGAGGTACCTGCTCAGCCTTCTTCACAGTCTGACCTGAGTTATTGCGAGGGGGGACATAGGTGCCTTCCACTGGGCCTGAAGCCTCACAGGCAAGGCCCGCATCTTATTCTTCAGTATACACCTCCAGCCTGCATGCCTTCTGCCACATAGTAGATGCTCAGTGCCAATTTGTTCAAGGAGATTTCAGGGCCATGGCTGTGGCTAGTTCTTCTCTTGTTTCCTGTCCTGGGTACTCCAGGCCCTTCTCATGGAGGGTGCAGAGGAAGCTGTATATACAGAATAGTAGTTTGGTTAGCATTCACAGTCATCAAACACGGCAAATGGCCTATGTTCCACCCATTCAAAGAGTCCTAGTCCAAGGAGAGTCCTAGTCCAAGGGTGAACTTTTATGAGCTCTAGTTGTTGGCCCAAACGTAACTCCTTTGTTTTCATGGGGCCTTGAGCCAATTATAGAAAAGCACAGATCAAAGAGGCTCCAAGGCCATTCCTTATGGTGGACCTTTCCATGCTTCATCCATTCAAATCTCAGTTTCGTGGTCTCATGCTTTTGTCCAGGTAGCTTCCATTCATCACAAGAATGGGAGATGCTTACCCAAGGAGTTTATAAGAATTTCACAACACGTTCAGCCACCCTGGAGACCTGCTTCGCACCCAGCCGTGCTGGGTGTGTCACCTTCTTGGGGCATCACTCACACCTCATGTCACCTTCATCGGATGCTTAATTGGCTGGCGTGCTTTGGGTCACTGACCTGATACTGACACCCTAGCTTGCTCTCCTGAATAACTAATGATAGATATTCTACCTGGCAGGATCCACCACTCCCAGTCTCAGCTGGACTTGTCAGACAACCTGAAATGGCCTTCCCCTTTTCCAGATGGCCTTTCTGGGGGATCAAGCCCTCCTCCCTACTGTCTCCCTGTTGAGTTCTCCACCCTGCTTCACAGGGAAGCCTCCTCTGGCTGGGAACAGAATGCTTGTCTAGCAGAGTTCCTTCTTATACCTGGGGGTAACCAGTGGGGGTGACCCAGCTCCTACTGTCCCATTAGGAATGAAAAATGATCATGAGAGGAGTGAGGTACTAGGCGAGGGGTGTTGCATGGCCTAGGGCCGGTCCAGGCATATCAAGGGTAAACTGCTCTCTTTGGGACTGAATTCCACTGGGCTGGGAGTGGGAAGAGGAAATGAGGCTGGCATGAGAGGTGACAAGGTCCTATGCCCTTGGGCAATCCTTCTTTGTTGGACCACACGGGCAAATTATAGGTCGGAAGACATTATCTGGGACATGTGTGGACATGTTAAAAAGAGATGGCAACTCGGGTTTTCCAATCTTCATTTTATTTTCAACTTTATCTTCTGTGTTGATCTGGTCATCTGTTGAGAGCCATCTCTTGGTTTATCCATTTGCTTCTTCCTAGCAACTGGGACTAGGGAAACATTACAGGAATCATACATCTGAACAGGAGAGGTTTTTGTTTTGGTGCTTGGTGTCCATGTGTTGCTTTTCATTATTAAAACTTGAAGGATTCCACAAATAACCCCACTGTTCTCTTTCTATCTTTTTGTGTTGATTTCCTGATGATGTAGAATGACACATATATTTTAAGATGAAGAATCAAATAAGAAAATATGATCACATACCATTCCCCTCTGAGCTCTGGAATCCATGCAGGGACAGTCTGTTGCTAAGGAAGGGCCAAGAGCTTTGGAATCTGTTGCACCTGGGTTCAGATCTTGTCACTGATTGAATGTCAATGAAAGTGCATAGTGGGATTATTATGAGGTTCAGAGAGAGAATATGTATCCAAATACCTTATTGCCGACAGTGTAGTTTATTGTGCAATGTTAACACTTTTAAAGCGAAAACTAAGCAGCCGAGTGTATTTCTTGAGCCCTTAGTAAGTGTGTATACACACCATGCAAGCAAAGCTATTCACTATCCCCAGAGAGTCTGTCATTTTTATAAAGAAGGTGGTGGTGGGTGGCACCTACTGTGCTGACTTCCTCTTCTTGCATTTTGATCTTGAGATTGGTGGATGTCTTCCTGTATCCTCAAAGGACTTACGGTTTAGTGGACACTGAGAGTAGCATCCACTTGTTCCTGCAGAAATTTTAAACAAGGGGCTTATTGGCCATCTCTCTCAAAAGGCCCTGGACAGAGAGGAGAAAGAGGAAGTCAAGAGATTTGGGAGTTGGAAGGAGATGAGTGCTCTCTGTATCTGCCTGGCAGACTAAAAGCTCCTAAGTACAGGAAACACAATGACTGCTTTTGTTTGCCGAAGGTTGCTGGTGTCTTTGGTTTTCAAGTTTCTGCCTGCTCCAGTAAAGAAAGCAAGAGACACTAGATTTCTTGGAGTTCAGCAATTGACAGTGCCATGATATTAAAAAATATATTTAAAATCATTGGCACACTAATTTAGGAGGAAAATGTGGACTTGTTGCATAAATGCATAAGATTTTTAAGGCTCCTGGGTCAAAAGCAACGTAACTTTGTAAGAGCATCAGTGTGAAACAGTTTGATGTTATTCACCTAGCAAAATCATTTGAATCATGCAATGTGCACTAAAAATATTTCAGATATTTATCTTCTCTCACCTCCACATTTCCATTAGAAGTCGGGGAAGGAGAAGAAGATTCCCCATGGGTTAAAAAATTCAGAACTACCTTTGTATAACTCATTATCCTGCAGGGGGATGTATTTGGAATCTGTCCTGGTCTCAGGACACCAGCTCTGCCTTTTATGAACAGGTTCTTTAACCTCACAGCGACTGGTTTCTTGTAACCCAGAGTTATTGCCAGTATTAAATAAGTGAACATAAGTGACGTGCTCAGCCATTAAGCTTATATAAATGCAGGCTTTTTCCCTCTTCTCAAACACCATCGTTTGCACTCAAAAAGATTTTGAGAAGGTTTTAATGTCCTTATTGCAAATAGAGAGCTCGAAGTGACAAAACACCTTTTCTGGGACCAAATAGTAACCTCCAAAAGTGAGATTCAAAGGCAGACATTCTGGTTTTCCACCATCTCTCCTTTTATTTTGAGAAGTTGAACACTTCTACTTAATCTTCTCAGGAATGCTTGGGGTGGGCTGTGAATTGAGCCCAGTTATTGATGGGATAGGCCTTCTTCATATACATATATTTATATTTTTCCAATATAAAAATGTTTGTTTTAGTATATATGTGTGCATGTTTAAATATGTATGTATATATTTGTATACACATACACACACGTACACACTAAAAAGCACACATGGCACAATGAAAAATTTGGTTAACTGTGCCTGATATAATATCAGAAACGTTCTAGCATTTTATAGAAGAGTTCACCCCCACTTGAGTAACCAAGTGCCTTATTCTGATTTTTAAGGTTACATTGAATAAAGATAACTGGTATTGGAACCATTATCATGCCAAATTCAATCACTAAGTGTAAACAGGCCCACATGCCTGATGATATAACACAAAGGCCACATTACGAATGATGCAGTCACTGAAAATGAAGCATTTGCACAATCCGAAAGTGTGATTAATCACACAAGAAATCTGTTTCCATATCTTTTGTCCACAACATGGCTATCATTACTTTTAATCAAAACACCAAAGGCTGAATCACCCTCACAGGACCTGAGCAACAGCAACTGAGACAGAGAATAGATTTAGGGAGCAATGCCTATATTTTGTTTGTGTCTGCGGGAAGCGCCAGGAGTGGGAGAGGCGGAAGAGCTGGTGACGGTGTGAACTGGGGGAGAGAGAGAGGTAGAGGAATTGACCACAACACGAGAGGGCCAAGCTGCAGGCCAGAAGCTGTTTGGGGCAAAGTGTTTGTTAGGAATAAAGTTGCTACAGAAAAGTTTGTTGTATTTCTTTAAAGTTTTTAGCAAACATTTCTAAGTCCATTTCATAGAATTTTATAACTGAGAGGAACTTTAGAATTTCTGTGCTAAGCCAGGCATGGTGGCACATGCCTGTAATCCCAGCAACTTGGGAGGCTGAGGCAGGAAGATCACAAGTTGCAATTTAGCAAGACTCTCAGCAACTTAGCAAGACCCTGTCTCAAAATAAAACATAAAAGAAGGGCTGGGGATGTATATTGCCCAGTGGTGAAGTATACCCTTGGGTTCAATTCCTGAAAAAATTTTAAAAAGAGAGAATTTCTGTGCTATACTCTTTTTAATTACTTTGGGGTGGGGGAGGGTCAAGGAAATGATTGAAACTCAGACAGGATCAGCAATTCTTTCAATATCACACAGCAAGTTAAGCACAACCAAGTCCAGGCAAGGAAGGTCTTGATTCCCTTTATCATTCAGCAACAAATTATGACTGAATTCTGTGCTTAACACATCATTGGCACTCTGCAAATATTTGATGTATGAATGTCTCTTTGCTTCTTATACCTTTTCTTTATGTATCTTTTTGTACCCACAATTGAGAAAAAGATGAGATTGCCACGTGCTTTTTTTGGGGGGGAGCATGGGATTTGAGGCAGTAAGTGTCTAACTCTGGCACAAATTCAGAGATACCAGAACAATGACCCTGCTTCTACTTTTTTCTATTTGCCAAGGGGGGAATAGTTCAGCAGAGATGTATGTGCTGGGAAAGTCAGATTCTAAATTCAGCCTCAAGATGGAAATCACAGATAATCAGATTGCCTTGCACACTCTCCTAGGGAGTCCACTCTGCTGCCTCTCAGTCCGGGTGCCCTCCCTTACCAGAACATGGCTGTTTTCTTATTTGTACACCAGTGAAGGAGTTGGCTTGCTTGAATCTTTCAGTTGTGTTATGGAAAATGTCGCATTGGTTTCTTATGTTTATTCTGGGGTTTGTGCTTTTTTAAGACCAATATTCATTCATTCATATTCTTTCTCTCTCTTAACATCGAGCCTATAAAAAGTTAAATGCATGTAAGGTTCAACTTCACTGTTCTATCTGGTCCACGGGGAAGAGTGAACAGAGTACAAGAAAGGATATTTTAGAATCAAAATCTACTTTAAAGGTATTTACTCAGATAAAAATGAGGTGCTAGACTCTAGAAGTAGAAACCTTCTCTGGCAGTACTGTGGTTTTTGTTATTTTCCTGTGGAGGCTCAGAAAAGAAGAAGGACAAAAGGAAGTTTTGGTATGGATATACCCGGGAAACGGAAATACATTAAATGACTACTAAATTTAGGGAAATTTAAATACAAAAGGAAATCAGCTAACACTTGCCCTCCTATCTCTTAAAAAAGCAAAATAGTAAAACAAAAAAAGAAAACACCCTGGTTTACTCAAACTTTAAAATTTGGTTTAGGCGTCAAAGCCTAAACCAAAGCTTATCAACATCCTCAATAGGCTGTTTCTCTCTCCCCCTCTCTCTCTGCATCTGTCCCTCTTCCTTCCTTACCCTCTGTCCATCTCTGCTCCCAAATGGCCATTCCCACTCTTGTCTATGTTGCAGAGCCATCGTGGACACGGAGAATGGCCTCATGGAGGGCTGGGTAAGAATTTATTAAACTCCTTAAAATTAATCTACCCCAACAGACATTATGAAGGAGGACTTTGGACAGAGACACCTAGCTGATTTCCTGGAGCAATACCTTGGGAATTTGTTTTTGGCTCCAAGAGGATGATATTTTAAGTTGTTATATATTTGCAGATCTTGGGGGAGATTGTTGGAACCATCCAGCATGCACAGGAAGCTTGGGCTCTTGGCCCAATCAGCTCAGAGTCTAAATATTTGGAAGATGAATACTTGGAAATGCATTTAAACATTTAAAGCATTTTATTTGTTTTTCCAGCAAGTCTCATTGTTAGTGTGATATGATTCTGCAGCAAGACTCTATCTGCTGAAGACATGAACTTGTGGACAAGTCCAGGCCAGGGCTCCTCCTCAGGTCTTGGCACAAAGCCTCAGGGGCATGTCTGTTGGCTAATGTCCACACCCTAAAGTGGGTGATTATTACAATCCCTCACCTTCAACACCTGCATTTGAAAGTCATGCTATGCGTTTGACCCAACTATGCACTAAAACCAAGAATGGACCTCACACACACACACACACACACACATTTTTTCAAACCACATGCTGCCACAGTTGCCTTCTCTTGTCAACCCTGAGTCTGTACTATTGTCACCAACTCTCAACTCTAACTTATGGTGTGCCTTCAGTTTTACTCTTTACCAACAGGGAACATATCTTTTGGCAGGTGTATGTGAGGAGGATACAAACTAACATGAATACATTGGATTTGTAGCACATAATAAAGGAGGCAAATCTGCTGTAAAAGCAGCCTATGTGTTTATAGAAGCAGTGGGGGGACTTTTCTATGTTCTTCCAACAGACAGAAAAACCCCAGGACTTAAATGATGGGCCTGTTTGCCTATCCCAATCAAATCAGGTAGTTGTTGAATGCCTACTTTGCTGAGCTAGAGTCCCAAACTCCGGTGGCCTCAGTGGCTTTGGCTTCATTTCTGAAATTGGAAGTAGAAAGGGGTGGGGTGGGTGGATGGGTGGGGCGAGGATGGGAGGGCACCTGGCCTTGGTAATTGTCATGCTAAGGTGTCTTCCACAACAATGATAATAACCGTCTCCATAGAATTGGGGATGCAGTAGCAACAGTAAAAATTATATTAAACTGGGCCTGATGCCCAGACTGCCTCAAATAAACAAAGTACAACAAAAACATTTCAAGAGGAGCTAATGAATCAAGAAAGCCAGAGAAGCCAGAGAGGTGCTCCCTCCTGAAGACAATGCTTCCTTCCACCGGCTTGAGGATGCTTGGCTCAGCCTGATTTCAATGCCCGATCTAAGTGAAAAATCTGTCCTCCTCCTGGAGGGCCCTCACTCCTCCTCTTTCTATTGTTGAGATCCTCAGTTGGGCCCCCTTAGCTGAAAAATGACTGGACCAGAGTCTCTTTGGGTGCACAAGCAGCATTCCCAACCTACCAAGTTGGAGGCAGAGCTGTGATCTGCCAGTGGATGGTGGTGTCTCCCTCAGCAATGGTATATGACATAGACGAGCGCAGGGTGGCCATCTGCTGTGAAGGAGGGTGACAGACAGAGTGTTCCATTGTAGCAGACGACTTGCCCAGTGCTGGCCAGCTGGCTTAGAGTGGACCAGGTGGACAGGGCAAGTGATACCCAGAAGCCCTATGGGGAAATGACTGGGTTTAGCCCTTACCTGCCTGTTTCTCCTTGTCTCTCTCTGACACACACGTCGTGGAGCTGATAGGATAAAATACAATTTAGAGCATGAAGAAGAGGGAAGAGGCATATGCCCACTCTAAGGATTAAAAGTGGCTGGTTGTGGGTGTGAAATATACCTTTGAGTTTCCTAGTAGACTGGGAGAAAAGAAGAAATCAAAGTCATTATGGCTCATGTTAACTGGAAAAGAAGCAGACCAGTTTCCTGAAGAATTTTAATAATTTTTCTTAACCTTCTTAAAATCTTTTTTTTTTCTTTTCACCTTTGACTTAATAGAAGATATTTAATTTCTCAGGGTGCATATAAAAAATTTATCACACTGCTAGAGTGATTGGCCTAGTGCTAAGGAAAGGACCAGAAGGTGATTGCTCAATGACTAATGAGAAGTAGGTACCACTCAGCAGTGCCCTGGGACTGGTTGAATTAATTTTACCTCTTAAGAACTAATAGGACATGGTTTTTACCTTTTTTGCTTTGAACATCTGTATTTCCTAGAATTTCTACGATGAACATGTATGACATCTGTCATGCAAATAGCTGGTTCTGGGACTTTCCATGGGAGATCCTCACCCTTCCCTTCCGAGCTCTGGTTTGGGGGTGTCTACCGACCACCCCTTCCCCCCAAGTTGTAGCCCTGTGGCAGCTGCCTTCCAGCTGAGTTTGTCCCCGGGAGGCTCAGGTGGGATTGGCAGGGAGGGGAAAGGGAGAGGTCAGGGCGTTTTGCCCCTCCTCTCTTCTGGGGTGTATCCCTGGCAGCTGCCACTTCTCTTCTGTGACCCGGTTCTCACCGGAAGCCTGCTATGATTCCAGCTTCCTCTGGGCAATTGCAGTCCCTGGGCTCTGGAAGAATCACCTCCCCTCTTTGTCCTCCAGCCTAGGAGTGGCAGCAACTTCCTGCTGGGGCTGTCTCAGGATTGCCTCATGGGCCCTTGGGTGGCTTCTGAGTTTCTTTCATCTCATTGCATTAAGTTTCCTCTGTTTTAAATATTTGGAGTGGGTTTCTGTCTTCCTGGTTGGGCTCTAACACAAAGAGACAAAAATGTATTCAAAACAAAGATGAAGGGGGCAAAAGCATTCAGAGGGGCATGTGTTAGAGAAGTAGCAAAGAAGCAAAGACCTCCAAAATCCTGGCAGTACACATAGAAATGTCCAGTCTCTGTGCACAGCAGTGGAGAAAGACTTCTAGTCACCTACAGCCTTATTAGATGCATTCAGACACAGATAAAGCATTTTTTTTTTTGAGGGGGGCGGTGGTCATTAGCTCCAGAAGTGAAGGGCAATATAGAGAAAAATAAAACAAACAAAAAAAACAAAAAGAAAACCAACATGATTTAGAGTTGCAGACATAATTCAAATCCTGGCTTGCAGTGGAGATTGTGGTTGCCTCTGCAGCTTCTATCCCTCCCCTCCTGCCTGGCAGAGCAGCCGTGGGATTCTCACGGGACTGGTCCAACCATCAACTCTGGGTTGTGGCCTTGATTGGCATGGTCATTGGCTCATGCTTGGGTTTATAACCCCAGTCCCAAGTCAATCACGATGTGATATTCCCCTGGCCACAGGTACAATAAAAGTGAAGCCTATGACCCTTGTTTGCTGGTTGTGGAAAGAAAAATTCTTTCTCCTGAGTAGTGTGCTGGGTCCTGAAGCTATTTTCAACATTTTGCAACTAATGAAAAAGAGCCTGAAAATAAAGCCGGCACAAAAGGAGGGTGATTTCAAGACAACCAAAATAAAACAGAGCTGGATTTCTGATCAAGCGGTGCCTGAATCCCACCCTTCCACTGCACTTTTCCTGTTACATAAGTTTATACATTCCCCGTACTGTTTAGTATAGTTTGATTCAGATTTTCTGTTACTTGCAACAAATAGGAAGCAGTGTTACTGTATCAGCTGTGTGTCCTGGGATCAATCCTTTAATCTTTCTAATCCTTAATTTAGCCCTCTATAAAATGGGAATAGTAAAACAATGCGCCTTAGAATTGACTTGAGGATTAAGTGAGGTAAAATGTTAGGAAGTACTTAGTAAATTTTAAGTTGTTATTGGACTCTTCCTATTTTCACAGGTATAATTTATTTCAATTATTAATGCAGGTTTATTTCTCTCCCTACATATAAAGCTTTACTTTATGGTTCAAGCTGTTCTGTCGTACCTCCTTCACTGCTAGATTGTGAGTGTTCATCTAAATGAATCAGCAATAACCATTATTTCACTCTGGACAGCTCTAAATAATTGACTTTTGAAGTCCCAGGTGGCTATGTAAGCTTGACAAGGTTCACCTCAAAACCCCCGTGAGTGGATTGAGAAACCCTTTATGTGATCACTCATAACTCACTTGTGAAGTGTGTGGTTTTCAATGCCATCTGAGTTGGCTGTGAAAGTAAGCATTTGATGTTCCCCTCACGGCTTGAGAGTTCTGGTGCAGCCAGAAAGGACTGGCTGGTCAGTGCTGCCCTTGAATTTTCTTTTCTTCCCCATCATTATTATTATTATTACTACTATTATTATTATTTTTGTTGATACTGGAGATTGAACCCTGAGGCAGTGTACCACTGGGCTCCATCCCTAGCCTTTTTCATTTTTTAAAAAATTTGAGACAGGGTCCAGTTAAATTGTTGAGGCTGGCCTCAAGTTTGTGACCGTTCTGCTTCAGCCTTCCAGTTTGCTGGGTTTAGAGGCATGGGCCACCACACCTGGCTTTGTGGCAGTTGTTGTTTGCTTTGGGTACTAGGGATTGAACCCAGGGATGCTTCACCAATGAGCTACATCCATAGCATATTTAAATACTTTATCCTGCTAAGTTGCTTAGGGTCTCACTAAGCTGCTGAGACTGGTCTCCACACGCGATCCTCTTGCCTCAGCTGCCTGAGTGCTGGGATTACAAGCATCTGCCACTGTGCCCAGCTCTTGCATCTTCCTGTAGTTGCTGCCTAGAGGTTTGGGAACCCAAGAGAGTGGCTTAGGCATGAGCCTTTCAAAGGGCTGTACAGCTAAGAACTCCCAGGAAAGTAGCATATAATGCTTAGATTTTTTAAAAGGTAAATATTTCACTGTAACGACAAAATAGTAAGGGTAATTCATTTATCCAGCCTGATTAGATAAGTTCTAAAAGTACCATAGAAGTGTACTATGTGCATATCTTTCTTTCAGTTACTGGCATACCTTAGGATAGGGCTGGTCCAACTTTGCTAACTCTAGCAGATGACGGCAGACAGAGGATGATGGGTCTGAGAACTTGAACCCTGGGAGGTTGGGGCAAGCCCAGGGGACACAAGATCTGCAGGTCCTACCCCATCCTTCCCACCCAGACTTGCTGAGTTCTCATCTCCCCTTCTCTGCCTGCCTTGCCCCTGAGACTGGTTGGGTCCCTATCACAAATGATCTGGGCTCGTATCTCTGTTTGCAACCTCAAGTCCCTAACCTACCTCTATTCGTCCCTCACCTGCTGTAGGAGTCAACTTTTAAAACTATGCCATGCCACCTGGTGCCCTCCCCGACCCCAAAGCTTCCTACTGGCTCCCTGCAGCATGTCCCACAGAGCCCAGACCTCTGTTGGCCATCTGTCCAGCTCTTCTGCACCCCTTCCCACACTCCTCCTGTCCTCTCCAAATCAAATTAGAGACTCGGGACACAACTCCTAAACCAATGCTTACTAAATTTTTGTGATCATAAAAATTACTTGAATTTATCAACAATGTAGAGTCCAGAGCTGCATCCTCACCTGATTATGACCCAGGAGCCAGGGCTGGGGTTCTGAAATTTCTTAAGAATTTTGGCAAAGGTACTGCAGTGGTTCTTAGACTGTCTTTGGACAAACTGTGGGATCAGCCTTGTCACATAGCGGAGTGTTCCACTTTTCCTTTTGCTCCTGCCTCCAACGAGAGCTCCTGCAGGGCTAGCATCAGGCTTGGTCAGTCTGTTTCCCAGGACCTTGCCCAGCTCTCCACACACTGTGTGCTCCACCTGGGTCCAGTAACTGAACCACTGAATCACAGCAGAGCCTGTGTCCTGAGGCTGTGACAGGGGCCAGGCATTCAGCATAGGGCACATTAGAGATGCCATGGTGCTTTGGGGGAATGGTCAGCAGAACCCCGGTTGCTGCACAATGTTGAATGCATCCTGTTCAGTGGTGGTAGAGGGGAGGGAGACTCACAATAAGCCCATCAAGGGAGTGGCTCCTGGGCCAGGAAGGAGGGAGGGGCACCCAGGAGCACTGGGATATATAATCAGCACTCAACTAGAGGAACAGTGACTTAGTCTGGAGTCCCAGATTGTTGCTCCAGAGAATAGCAGTTGCCAATTTAGTCTGTAAATTAGATTCACCTGGAGCAGCATTTCTGAAACCAATGAGCTGACAAAAGTCAGATTTTCAAGTCCCACCCCAGAGTTACTAAATGAGTCTCCGGATGCATGTGGAGGGGATTTCAGAACTCTAGACCAGGAGTCCTGAAACTTTATCATTATATGTCCCTGCAGGAGTCACCCCACCCTATTCATCCTGGTTGTTATCCAGTGGGCCATTTCTATTTAAAGAGTCGCATTTGTTTTGTTTGCTCAGAAAATTTTGTTTTAATGATTATTTCTTTGCTTATTTCTCTCCCTTCCATCTCTCTGGTTTATTTCTCTATAACTTTTTTTTTTTTTTTTTTGGAACTGGGGATTGAACTCAGGGGCACTCGGCCACTGAACCACATCCCCAGCCCTATTTTGTATTTTATTTAGAGACAGGGTCTCACTGAGTTGCTTAGAGAGTGCTGAGGCTGGCTTTGAACTCACAGTCCTTCTGACTCAGCCTCCCGAGTTGCTTGGATTACAGGCGTGCACCACCATGCCTGGCTTCTCTATAACTTCTATAAGATTGATAATAGAATTTCTGGTCCCTCTATGTACTCTAATTTTTATTTTAATATTTCCTTTTGTTCTTTCTTAGTTTAGTTTCTGGAACTATTTCTTAGCATACTCTGGTAGTTAAGTACCTACTCCCCACTTGCATCCACTCTGTTATTTGATTCATCTTTTGAGATTTCTATTTTGATGATTGTGTTTTTCATTTCTAAGATATCTACGTGCTTGTCATCATACAGCCGTTACTTGGTTCAGGAATGTGTTCTCTCTTAATTCTCTAGATATTTAGTCTACAGGAATTTCTTAAAAGTTTTCTTCTGTTTTTTTTATTTACTCTGTTTCTGCAGATGTTGGCTCTGACATTGGTTTGGTTTTCCTTCATGATGTTGGTGTCCTTTAAGCATTTGGTGATTCTGAGTTGTGCACTCATCTTTTTATTTGATCCTCTCTGTATTCAACCATCTTTGATCAGGGCCAGCAAACTGTGGCCCATGGACCAAAATTGGCTGTGGTCTGTTTGGAGAATAAAGTTTAATTGGAACACAGCCACACTTATTCACTTGTATATCACCTATGGAGCTTTTTGCTACATTCGCAGAATTAAGTAACCAGTAAAGTCTAAAATACTGACTCTCCAGTCCCTTGCAGAAAAAGTTTCCCAATAATTCTATAGTTCTAACCATTAATCTACAGGAAATATGGCTCACAAAAGAAAGTGGTAAGCAATGCTTTGCCAATTGATACATCATCCAAAGCAGAACAGAAGATTGTCTATAGGACCAAAGACCCAGTTTATTCACAAAGAGGTATAAAAATGAAAGGAAAGGATAAATATATGTAGATTAAATGATTTAATAGGAAAAAAAAGCAGTAATAAGCAATGTGCTACCCTTTCTTGGATTTTAATTAAACAGGTCAGTCATAAAGACATTTTGAAAACAATGAGGGTGAATTGAACATGAGCTAGTGTTTCTAATTTTTGCCTATGTGAAACATGCCGCCTTACAATTTGGTGGAGTGAAACAACAACCATTCTCTATGTGCACATGTTCTGTGGGTTGGGCATTTGGAGATGGTACGTGGAGATGTCTTCTCTGCCCCACATCATCTGGAGCCTCAGGTGGGAACACTTGACTTTCTGGGCTCCAGTGGGAGCATTAATTGGACACCACCTCTCCACGTGGTTGGGTTTCTCATGGCATGGCAGCTGGAGTCTGATGGAAGAGGTACCTCTTCCTTACTTCTCTTTGGAAGTCAGAGAGCACCTCGTTCCCACATTCCATTGTTACAGTGGGTGTCTAAAGCCCACCCAGAGTCAAAAGGAGAGAAATTAGACTTTACCTCTTGATGGGAGAGTGGCAAGTTCAATGGTGCAGGATATGGGAGATGTTACATCTACCATTTTTAGAAAAAAACAATCTGCCACAATGGGCTGAGAAGATAGGATTAAGTTGTTATCATTTGGAGATATGTGTATGATAATGTTTTTAAAAAATGCTTTAAGTGTTAGTCACACTGAGCATGAAAATATCACAGAAGAGATATAATATTACAGAAGAAAATTAAAGATGGTGGTTGCAGCTTATGTAAAACAAGATGTCAGAACACCTATAGTTGTAGAAACAGGGTGAGGAATATGGGTTGTTTTATAATAGTCTCTTGAATTTGTATGTGTTTGAAATTTTAATCTATCTCTACAGAAAAAAAGAAACGAAGGCTGGTTTGACCTGCTTGTAGATGTTGTTTCTCTTCTTTTTTTAAACATATTTTAATTATTTCTTTTTAGTTATACATGACAATAGTTATACATGACAGTAGAATGTATTTTGACATATTATACAGGATGCTAACTCACAATAAGTCGAAGGGGGCAGATAGGGAAGAATACAAGTACTTTGGATTAGACAAAGGGAAATGAAGGGAAGGAAGTGGGAATGGGGATAGGAAAGATAGTAGAATGAATCAGACATTACTTTCCTATGCTCACATATGAATACATGATCAATGTATTTCCACATCATGTATGACCAGAAGAATGGACGTCGTTTCTTTTTACCTCCAGCAGTTATGAGTGAGGCAGAGTGGATCCACCTAGAAGCTCAGGGGCTCCCAGTTCCCTCTGGGTGTTGTGTCTCCCTGAGGGGCTGTCCTGCCTCTTACACCCTAGCCCTTATGCTGCCTGTTCTGGCCTGAGGCAGCAACCCTACAGGCCTTCTTTTTGGCACAGATAGACAGAGGGAGGAATCTACCAGTCTGACAGCCTGGATTGGGTGATTATAATCTCCCATGGCTGCCCCACAGCTCCTTCCTGGTCCTCCCACCTGTTAGTTCTGTTTGGAGCAGGCTAGGAGTGGCTTCTACTTTTGTATAATGTCTCATCCTGTTTTAGGGTGTAATTTCCTTTGTCAGTATGGTCATTTCTGCTTTCTCTGTTGCAAGTATTACAGAAATTTTCGGATCTGGTGATAGCCAGTGCTATCATAGCATATATGGATCCAAGCTCACTGAAAGAACATTTTTTCTTTCATTGTTAGAAATATTGGTAGTGCTTAATCAATTATTTTGATTCAGTACTCCCAAACCTTTTCAAAGCAATATAATCCAATGATGTATAATCCAATTTTGTATCTTGTGGGTTTTAAAAAATCTGTAGTAGAACATATATATTTTCCATTTATTAAAAATACTTGCAATAATAATGATCCAAATTGCATAGCATATCTTATAGGTACACTGTGATTTACAATTTCTGAACATTTACTCTTAGAGCATTTCTGACCTGTTGACTCACTTGTATTTATTTATTTGCGGTGCTGGGGATCAAACCCAGGTCCTCACTCATGCTAGGAAAGTGCTCTCCTGCTGAGGTAAACCTGCAGTGGACTTCCAATCTTTTGATCTTAAACATATTTACTAGGATAAATATTTTGTTTCAATATTTGTGTCGGCCTTAATTTTATTTCCTTAGGCTGAGTTCTGAAGTGGGAAATTATAGTGAAAGAACATGATCTGTTAAAGGACTATTGATATATACTGCCAGATTTGTTTGCAATGAACTCCCTTTCATTTATGGTTTCCTTCTCCACCTCTAGTAATGTCAGAGTCTCTACTTCATCTCTCCTCTGTAACATTATTAGAATTGTTTTCACCTTGAAACAATTGAAAAACATAATCTCCTTTCATTCTTTCATGTTCTATTATTTTTCCAAATGAACTTCAAAATACTTTTACTAAATAACAAGGGGTAGGGAGAGGAGAAAAAGAAAATTAAGAATTCCAATTAGAATTTTTATGGGATTTTAAAAAAATCCTACAGTGCTCAAAAATTACATATGTGATAAGTGAATAAAGTTATTTAAGAAATCGAACAAATTATAAGTATACAAGAGTAAAAAATTAATCTCCCTTTATCCACACAGTGCCCTCTCCTTTTCAAAGGCAGAATATTTAGTACATATCATATCAGCTTTCAAAAAAATCCTTATGAATTTGCATTTTTGTAAGTACACATATGCAATTTCTGTTCAGTTGATTTTTCTGTTTCTTCTATTCATGCTTTAGAAATTATGTAGGTATTTCAATTCCTCTAAGCTCACATTTAGAAAATGTAGTGTGTTTTTTAAAACATAGTATTCTCTCAATGTCTAGAATCAAACCAGAGCTATGTCCTTTTCAAATAAGAAGACAAAAGACTTGGAAAGTTTTTAGTTCCCACTCCTCCCCGTCTCCTATCCCATGGAACCTCTGAATTCGAGATCAGCTCTTTAGCCTTCACACAATATATCATAATCATTTAGATTTCACTTATCTTTCTACTCAAGATTTATCTTTGTCTCACCTTTTTTGTTTTCATGTTGTTGAAATGTGTTTTTAAGTAATTTTTTCTGAAAGGAGCTAAGGATGATAAACTTTTCAAATTCCTTCATGTTCAAGAGAGTATTTTCTTTCCTCTTGAATGCTGGCTGTGTCTTAGTCTGTTTTGTGTTGTTATAACAAAATATCTGAGACTGGGTAATTTTTAAAGAAAAAAGTTTTATTTGGCTCATGGTTCTTGTGTCTGGAGGATCCATACAGAATGGCACCTTTGTCCTGTTGAGGGTCCCCTGGCAGAGAAATGGAAAAGCAACCAGCCACATGCACAAGGTACGTGCACATGTGAGAGCAAGAAAGCAAGAGACCAGGGAGGTGTCGGGCTCACTCTTTTTATAACAACTCTCTCACTGAAACTAACCCGCTCCTGCCAGACCTGACCCACTCCTGTAAGGCAGCATTCATCCATGCACGAGGGTGGAGCCCCACGACCTAATTACCTTCCCTAGGCTCCACCTCCAAGGTTCCACCACCTCCACCAGGCTCCTGGCACACACCAGACCCACATTATAGCCCTGGGCGTAATTTTAGGTGAGAAATTATTTTGTCTCAGAATAAAAAGTTTGATGCCTATTACCAGATTTTTGAAAGAAAAATACACAATTATTTGTTTCAAAGAAGTGTTTATTTTGTTTTAATGGTCATTTAAATAGATCACTATTTCAATCAAATCAACTATGCAATTACATAATTAACCACTAAAGTCCATAAATACTAACAAGAATTTTAAAAAGTACTCTATCCTTTTCCTTAAGTGATTTCTTGTAGAACTTTTGTTTTTTTCAATTTTCTTAATGTATTTTAAGATAAGTTTTGCACTCATAATAATATTTCAATCTAGAAGAAATTATTTTAAACAGATTCCTATTTATATGAAAGCTTAAAAATTCAAATATCAAGTTATATAATTTTTTGTGGCAAAGTCATACTATAGGATAATCAATGAACACAAATATATATCATATTTAGATAAAATTTCTTCAGGGAGGTGGAATGGATATACAAGTTCAAGGAGAAACAAGTCCTATGTAAAATTTGTCATGTTTCAAGAGGAGACCTTTCTGTGTTCTTGTTAATGAAGGGTGGAACATAACACCTTGATATGGTATTTGTAAACTGCTAGCGACATTTAATAGAATGTCTGAAATAATGTCATGTTAAAGGGTCAGTATTATAATTTGCCGGAAATTGTTTGCAACAATTTAACTAATGATGACTAAATTTAGATGCCAAATTAAACACGTGTGAGGGGAGACTTAGTCTAATGTGCTTGTTTAGGGAAGAGACAAGCTGAAAAGCTGAGGACCAGCAGTCTGGTTTAGGGCCCAGGAATCTGCTCCTTTAAACCCTCCCCTGGGGATCCTAATGACCAGCTGACTGGGGACCTGACTGTCATTTGATGTGGGTGGTTGTAGTGGTACCTCTGCTTCTCCACTTTTTAGTTAGTCTTCTTTCCATCTTGTCACATCTTTTTTTAGTAACTTGAAGCTTAACTTTGTTAAAAAAAAAGAATACCTAAAACTCTGCTCCATTATAGGTGGCTCATAATTAAACCTCTTCACACAATGGTCACTCATAAAATTCCCTGGGCTTTCTCCCCAAGGGATCTGATTCCAGGAAACTGCTCGGGTCGTCTTTGAAGATGTTCTCCAAATGGCAATTTTGAGGGTTTTAAATAAGAAGTTTCCTTACGTTCTGTGAATCCAAAATGTGCAGTGCCCTTACTGGGGTGTGAGAAATTGGGCTTGTTCCTGTCTTCTGGATGTGAGTGCTTGTCTTATAATTTACTTCTGGGTCCTTATTTTTACAGGATCTGCCCCTTGAGCTATTCCCAGGCAGAGGGACAATAATGAACCACCCACGCCTAAGGGGCACCTCTTCCCTATTCATGAGAAGTGGATGAGCATTCAGAGATCAAAGGTGACCACGTGGCAGACTGAGATGGGAGAGGGAACCCTGAGAACCCAGAGGCCTGGTCAGTGGAGGATCAGGGAGGACGTGCTGACCGACTCTTGGGATCAAGTGCATCTCACGTTAATTTCAAACCCTTTGCTACATTGTGATGATCCCATACCCAGGCTGTGACTTGAATGTGCCCCTCGCCAGGGTTCATGATGGGAAACAATGCCCAATGCAACAGTGTAGAGAGGCGGGACCTTTAAAAGGCGACCTCACGGGGCACCCCCCTCATGCGCACAGGAACGCCTGTATCACGGGAGTGAGTGAGGTGCTGCAGCAGTGGGCTTGTGACCAAAGGCTGTCTGGCCTCCCTCCCCCATCGCCTGCTCACTCTAGCATTCTCTCCTCTCCCACACCTTGCTCTGGCTCTTGGTCTCGCACCAAGTGACACCTTCCACCATAGCACCAAGGCCCTGACCCAGTGCCAGCTCTGTGCTCTCATACTTTCAGGCTACAGAACCATGAGCCAAATCAACTTCTGTTCTTTATAAACCACCCAGTCCATGGTGTTCTGTTATAGCAGCAGAAAGTAGACGGAGCTACCCCATTGTCTCCACCCCTCAGTGGGGTCAGCAATGCATAATTACATCAGTGGTACCACGAGGGGGGAGAATTAAAGGAGAAGGAGGTGGCAGGACATGTTTCAGGTGACCAGGGTCAAGAGAGGGTGCAGGAGGCGCCTGAGGACAGTGGAAGTGGGAAATCTGCGCAGGGTTGACCAGAACATGCTCTTGAGAGTCCATGAAGATAAGGACATCTGTTACCTTAAGCTGCGGTGCATGGGAGGAAGGGGGATACCAGCTAGAGAATAACTGACCTTTTTTTCTTTTTATTTTAAAGGTAACACATAACAGTAGAAAGTTCAAACAGAGCTGGGTGTGATGGTGTTCAACTGTAATCCCAGCAACTCGGGAGGCTGAGGCAGGAGGATCGCCAGCTCAAGGCCAACCTGGGCAGCAGTGATGTGCTGTCTCACAATAAAGAATAAAAGGGCTCAGTGGTAGAGCACTCCTGGGGTCAATCTCCAGTACCAGCAAAGATAAAAAAGAAGTTCAAATAGCATGAAGAGTCTAGGGAAAGGGGGGAAAATCATGTCTAAATGTTATTTTTAAACAAATGAGAAATTGTATTTTTTTATTTTATTATTAAAAGGAGAGAGGATACCAGAAGGCTGTCTGATACTTGGAGTACTGTATCCCTACATTAATTAGTTTTAAAAGATTTTGTTTTTCCTTTTCTGGTCCTGGGGATCAAATCCAGGGACCCTCAACCACTGAGTGAGATCATCAGCCTTTTTCTTATATTGTGAGACAGGCCTCTCTAATGGCCCAGGCTGGCTTCGAACAGGCGATCCTCCCGCCTCAGCCTCCTGAGTTGCTGGGATTGCAGGCATGAGCCACTGTGCCAGTTACCATGCCTGGCTATGCTGGCTAGTTTAATCCTACTTTATGGATGAGGAAATGCATGACCAGAGATGTTAATTAATTGGTTCAGGGTCATTGAAGTACAAAATGGAAGTACTAGAATTTGAACCCAAGTGCGTCTGGTTCCCAAGTCCAAGTTTTCACCACTCTTTTATGTTTTCTCCCTTCCTCTGGCATGGGGGTGGTGCATCTGTCACTACCTTAAAATTCAAATGTGGTCCCTGGGAGGAAGGCAGAGCAGCAGGCAGAACCTACCACCCACACGTGTGGCATGGAGGGTAGCACAAAGGTGGCGAGGTGTGAGCAGAGACTGACAAGGAGCGCCTGTGTTCTCTCGGAGTTGAGCAGCCCAGGCAGGCAGGGAGCAGCAGGGAGATCTGTGGGCACAGAGGGCCTGAGACACTTGCTTAGGGTGTTGGGACACCATGTCCCATGCTAATGAGAACATTTCACCAGAGCTGGTTGGGATGTGGGTGGACTGGTTCCCAGCCCCTTCTGGAACCAGACCCCTCTTTCCTGTGGAGAATGCATGCCATGGGCATCAGCTTATTCTGGCTTCCCCTTCCTCTCACCTGGGCTGACACTGTAGCCAAAAATAGCCAACCAGAGCACACAGGCTTTAGTGATCAGTTTTAGTACATGCAGGTAACAGAATCTGGCTTTGAGAATTCTGCCTGGGCTTCTCCCCTGGCCTTCATAGGGCAATCAGAAAAGATCTGAACCTTCCTTTGTGGTTGCTGAGGTGGGGGGACATGAGGCTAGCAGTACTGCTGGTCGTCTTGCCTTCTTTATACCAACTATGACATATACCAACTATGTGAAGAAAGGAAGAGAGAAGAACAGATTCCTGAAAGCATGATGAACTTCTGAATCTTGCTGTGCTGGACGCCATCCATGCCTGGACCTCATAGTCAAGGGAGCCAATAGTTTCTATTCTTTCTGCTACATCAAGTGTGGACTGGGTTTGTATCTCCAGCAAACGATGAATATTCTCTCTTCATTCTAGAGAGACAGGAGTGAGGAGGCCAAGGGGAGGAAGGCAGATGCTCAGCTGTGATACCTGGGGCATGTGATCTGGTAGGACCAAAAGCATAGCATGTGGCTGTGACTCCAAAGTACAGTCGGCACATAGACCCACCATCCTTCTGTGCGGGTGGAAGACATCGCTAGCAGGGCACCTGCTATCCTTGATGTGATAGTATGCTTCCCACCAGGGACTTCATACCTGAAAATTGAGAACTATTTGTCTAAGAACTGGAATTGAACTTAGAGGTTGACCCAGTTTTACTTGGGATTTCTTCATTAAGGATACTTCTAGAGCATTGCAGGTTAATTTATTATTTTCAAAAAAGACTATAAATATTAACAGTGATAGCTGGGTGTGGTGGCACACACCTGTAATCTGTGAGGCTCGGGAGGCTGAGGCAGGAGGATTGCAAGTTCAAGGCCAGCCTCAGCAACTTAGGGAGGCCCTAAGTAACTCAGTGAGACCCTATCTCTAAATAAAAAGGGTTGGGGATGTACCTGAACTTGCAAATTTGGATCCTGTACTTGCAAATTTGGGTCCTGAACTGGTGTCTGTTTTTCTTGCTTGGTGGAGTTAATATTTTCAGTTGGTTCTGAGTCTCACCAGTGCTCCTCATCTGGGGTTGTCCTTCTGTCATGTGCAGAGAATGCCCAGGAGATCTCAAAACCCACATTGTGGCGTGTGACTTGGTAGTGGCAGATTTTCTCCTCCCTGAAACAATGCTTCCTTTCATTTACCACCTTGATTTTCTGACCTTATCAATCTGAAAATCTATGGTAACAGTCTACGTGGGCTTTCAGTTAACCTTTTACGTTTAAGTTCAACCATTTCCCCCTAACTAAGCCAGCAGTCGCCCTTCCCAGATGATTCCGGTGGAACTGCTAAGAGAATTTATGGCGAGAAGTTCATGGGCCTTAGCAATTAGTGAGAACAGACAAATATTTATGCCTCTATCTGTGTCCAAACTCCTGTGCCTCAAAATCCATTAAATATTAGAAAAAGAATGTTGATGTTGTCATTGTCGTGGAGATAGTAGCTGTTTCATCAATATTTTAACTGACCTGTAGATTCCGTTTAAGATGCTTTAGAACAAATGCAAATGTCACCTCCTTTAAAAAATGATCTAATAGAAAAGTCATCATGGAATGTCCCTGATAGGGGTGAAAGTGCACTCACGTTGGCCAATTACAGTAGCCACGAGTACACATCACCATTAGTACCAACTCTAATAGTCTAACATAACCGTTACCACATCAGACACTGTACTGAGGGCTTTAGATGCATTATTGTGTTTAATTTTAGTGTCAGAGTCTATACCTTTATTTTCTATATTTTATAAATAAAGTACCTAAGACATGGAGAGATTAACTTGGGAGGAGGAGGAAGAGGAGGAGAATGAGGAAGAGAAGGAGGAGCTGGAGAATCAGGAAACTCGGTTCTTGGGGAGCTTACCCTTATGTTTCTGGGCTAATCTCTGAAATTCTGTTACTTGTATCTGATCCTAAGAAATATGTAACAAAAATTCCATCTGATGTTGGATTGGTTCATCCATTTCCCTTGTGTTTGAAGTGTCTGGAGATGATCAGTCTGCAGCTGGCATAGCATTCAATGATGTTAGGGACTCAGGCTTCCGTCATCATGTTGCTCTGCCAATGTGTGCCTTCTATTCCCAAAGCCACCTTATGGCTCAACCTAGCTGTTGGGGCACCAGTCATCACATCTGCTTTCTAGAAAGCAAGAATGCCACATGTCAGTTCTACTCCATTTCTTTGACTTGACATTAGTCCCAGGTCACATCTAGCTTCAAGGCAGAATACAGTCTTGATTCTGGGCAGTTGTGTGCTCAGATAAAATTCAGAAGAGTGGAAAATAAATATGGGGTGTGGATAAATAGCAGTTTCTGTTAAAGTCCTACTTTTAGCTACTTTTCTATACTTGGTATAAATTTTATATTTGTACACCCAATAATATTATTATTTTTCCAAAATCAACTCAGAAGTACTTTATTAAAATGTTGCTTATTAGTATACATTTAGGCATTTTCATGAGATAAATTAGAATCCCAAATCTAATGTAAACATGAAACAAAAGCTCAACAGTATCACTGTCTGCTACACATGAGTATGTCCTGCCTTTTAATACTAACATGAGAAGGGGGTTCTGCCATTGAAGAACATTCTAACAGCTTTTATGATCTCTTGGTAATTATTTTACTGCTTAACCATTTTGACTAGTAGCTATCAGAGGAAAACTTGCTTGGCTGCTGACTTCTCTCCTTCAGGCTGGGCCAAAAGTTTTGGAGTGGAAGTATCTAACTGTTCATTCATTCTAACTGTTCTAGCTATTCATTCAATAAACAAAAATGTCAGGTTCTGTGCTGGTCATCTCATTAGGAACTGATACTTGTATAATTCTGTATTCTTGTTTGCTTGTCAAAGGTTTTACATGCCTGCCATCTGCTTTGCTTCTCCCCTCTGGGAATATAAATTTACATGATCACAGAAGACCTGGAAGAATGGTTACACATTTTTAAATTTGACATAGTATTTATGGAACTCTACCATATTCTAGGCACTATTGCAAGTGCAGAGGAGAGATCCAGCAAATATCCCTCTGTTCACTGCCTGCGTTCAGAACCAGTTCATGGGTAAGCTAAAGGAGTAGGGCGGATGATGATGAAGATCTCCTCCTGTTGCTGGGTGAGGGTGTGGCATGGGTGTGAGCCTGCGTGGGCTTCCTGATACTGGACTTTGGAGCTCACCTTCCTAGTCTCGGGCAGCCCTGATGACCACAGACTGTTGTCTTAGTTCAGACTACTATTACAAAGTTCCATCACTAACTGGCTTAGAAACAACAAAACAATTATATCTCCCAGGGAGGTTAGAAGTCCAAGATCAGGGGGAGAACAGGATTGGGTTCTGGTGAGGGCCTTCTTCTGAGTTGCAGACAGCTGAGTTCTTCATGTGTCCCCACAAGGTCGAAAAAGGGTGGGAGAGGTCTTTGGAGACTCTTATAAGGACACAAATCCCATTCATGGGGGCTCCACCCTCATGACCTAATCACCTCACAAAGGCTCCACCTCCTAACACCTTCACACTGGAGACTGAAGTTGAGCATATGAACGTGGGGATAGCAGCTGGTCAATATGACACCACCTGCTAAAACCTGTGGGTGGGGCAGATGAGAAGGGCTGAGAGATTTGCTTGATCTTCCCAGGGAAGTCTGAGTTATACGGTGGAGGTGAGCCTCCCCGTGGAAGGAGACATGGGAGGAGCCCATTCCTCACCCATCAGTCCCGGCCCCCAACAAAGACTGGCTCAAGAACAGAGGGGTGAACTCCCCGCGATCTGCAGAGGGACTGGGTTTCCCCTCCCTCTGGTTCTTTCCTTCACTAGTCTCCAGCTCCACTGACAGAGGCAAAGGCTCCCCTGAGGTAAAGGTCCTCTGCTTTACCTTCATTTTCTCCACTCTGGGGCTATTTCTATGCTCAGTATCTTGGGGCCACCCTTCTCCCTGACTGCCTTTCACTGAGAGGTGGCCATATGCTATTTTTGGCTTGGGATACTGAAATGCAGCTGGAAGTTCTGGGGAGGGTGCTGTTCTCAATCTGGAGGGCAGATCCTTTCTAAAGGAGAGCACTTGGGGGCTCTTCACTCTTCTTTCATCTTCATGCCTGGAATTTGAGACAAGGGGACCTGGAGGAACATAGCCTTTTTGCAAGAAGGCAACTGATCAAGGATGAGTAGGGTCTCCTGCTGAGGAGTGAAGCAGCTGGACTGTGCTGATGACATGGGGGTGCCGAATGGGGCCTAGCCGGTATTTGGGAGACCCCCAAAAGGAGTGACTCTTGCTGTGCATCAGAAGGTAGGAATGCTAGATTTTGGTTATGAGGAGCTATAATTTTTAAAATAATTATAATTTTTAAAAATATTCTTTTGGAGGTATATTTGATTCCACATTTTCTGATGTCTAAGGCAAATTAGTGCTTTGGGAGTTAAATATGCTTTTACTTTTTTTTTTCCAAACATGTATGTTACGGTTTGGATGTGAGGGGTCCCCCAAAAGCTCACATGTGAGATAATGCAAGAAGGTTCAGAGGAGAAATGATTGGGCTTGAGAGTCTTAACCCAATCAGTGAATTAAATCCAAGATGGGATTAATTGAAGTGGTAGGGTGTGACTGGAGGAGGTGGGAATTGGGGCCTGGCTACAGGGTATATATTTTGTATCTGGAGAGTAGAGACTCTCTCTCTGCTTCCTGATGATGTGAGCTGCTTCCTTCGGCCATATTCCTCCACCATGATGTTCAGCCTCACCTCCAGTCCTGAGGAATGGAGCCGGTCTTCTATGGACCAAGACCTCTGAAACTGAGCCCTCAAATAAACTTCCTCTTCTATAATTGTTCTGGTCGGATCATCTAGTCACAGCAGCGAAAAAGCTGACTAAAACAATGTATAGTTAATACAGCTTAAAAGTGCAAGGAGAGTGGGAGATGCACACTCCCTCACTCTAGATGACTGAGAACAATTTCAGAAAAGGACCTTACATCCAGTTTGAACTCTTCTTACCTCCTGTGCTGGAGGGGAACTGCTAGCTCAGAGTCCCAGCCAGTTTTCAGATGCCTTGGACTTCTCTGGAGCTGCTTCTGGGGCTACCTTGGGAAGATGTGGAGAGGCCATGTGTGTATGGCTCTAGCCCACACTGTTCAACCAGGACACCTCCACTTTTGCTAGTCCTCTGCTGACCTTGTTGCTCTCAGAACGAATTAAATCAGGAGAAAAAGATGGGGAAGCTTCATGTGGTCAAATTAAACTTAAAAATACTTATTTGGTAAAAAATTAAGTTTAAAAACTACTTATGTTTTCTAACATCCTCGTTTCATAAATAGGAAGCTGACATCCAACAAAGTTCAAATGACTTGATCAAGGAGTAGACTACAACTGAGTTTTCCAGTACCCTCCCTTCCTGTTCCCGCTATATTGTTATTATATGTAACAATTAATGTTCAATTTTCACAGGTTCTGAAAGAGGAAGTTTCTGCCAAACAGTCATCTCTGCAAGATTAGATTTCTCAGGAATAGCTCACCATCAGGAGCCTCACAGTAGGAATGCCATGGGACTCTAAATCTCATCCACAAAAGTTCATAATACATTAAAATTCCATAGATATGTGGGTTTCAGGTTTGGCTTGATCAGGGTTCTCATTCTATAAGCTCTGCTCTCTTCCATGGGCTAACTCAGTCTGACTCCCCACATGATTGTTGTGCCTATGGGGACAATAATCCTGAAATAATCCTGACCTTTGCTCAGCTCTAATTAGCATATCCATGAACCAGTATCTGTAGCAAGCTATGTTTGTTTCTAAGGACAATTGGCATGGGTTCTTGCTCCCTGCCTAATGTACTCTTTAATCATAACTGTGCTTATTCCAGTTTTAAAAGTATCTCTTTAACTTAATTACCTCCTATGATCTAGTGATCAATTAAGTCCTTATTGTCCCCAACCTTCCTTTTCTGGTAAAGCATTGCCTCTTGATTTTAGACTTCCATATTCGGCCGTTAGAGCTGTCTCCATTTTTTACATTGTCCCACCTGAGTATCTGGGTGGGATGGCTCAGCTCCTGCAGCATTCCCCACCACAGAGGCCTGGGGAGTGGTCTGTTTGTCTTTTCTAATTGGCGGGGTGGAGTTTATATTCCCTCTGCGACATCTTTTAAGGATCCTCTGTGGACATGACTGTGATACATGAGATTGGGATGTTGGAAAACCAAGCACCATAGTGAGCCAAGTTTGCTCAGGGGATCAAAGGCCACCAGCCTTCCTTGCTCCAAGCACAGCACACACTGCTCCAGCTAGGATGGGGAATTGGGATTGGAGCTGTGAAACATGCCCAGATGCTTAGCTTTTAAAACATCCTGCACTTTCTACTTTGTCTGGATTAATAGGAAATCCTTTAAACCAAAATGACCTCCATCTTTGTTTCTAAGGACAATAAAATGATAAAAGCTGGCCTGGAGTACAGAGGCCTAAGGCGTGAGCTGGGGAGGTTGAGAGGGCAGAGGATGAGGGAAAGGGTAAGAGTGGTCCACCAGAGGACTTAGCAGTGGAACGTCATAGAATTCTTGCTCCCAGGGTTTGTCATGGGAGGATGGGGGGAGGGGATACGGATGGAGGCTTTGGGGATTTTGAGGAAGATCTCACAACTCTACCCAGTAGTGATTTCATTTGCAAGAAGTTAAGTCAAGCAAATAAATCAAAAGAAGAAAAACTACACAAGCAATACTTTTATTTTACAGTGAATATGTCTCAGCATATGACTGTATTTGCTGTAATAGCAAAGCTGAAGAGCAAGTTGAATGTCCAAGGAGAGAGAAACAATAACAAAAGTTGATGTCCATATAATGAACTCTTATCTATCCATGGGCAGAAAGGCAATGACAAGTTGCTATTTAAATTTGTATACGATAAATTAAAACGAGATAAAAAAATCAGTTCTGTGGATTACAGCAGCCTCACTTCAAGTGCTCCAGAGGTTCATGGGGCTAGTGGCTACGGTCACAGTGCAAGTCATGAGCAATTTTTTTTTTTTTTTTTTTGTGGTGGGGGGTGGAGCCAGGGCGTTGTGCTTGCAAGGCAGGCACTCTACCCACTGAGCTATATCCCCAGCCCTTCGTGAGCATTTTTATTAGCACAGAGAATTCTACTGGACAGCTCTGCTCTGCAAGGCTGGGGAAACAGGAGACTTCAAATGAAAACAGAAAACAGCACAGGAAGCAGCGTGCATGTAGACTCCACCAACATGAAAGTTATCTACACACGTGGATGAGGGTTAGTCAAGACCAGGAAGCGTTAACATTACTTCCAGAGGGAAAATCAAAGTGCCTGGTAGATTGGATTTTCAAGTTATTTTTTCAGAGCGGTGTAGAGTTCAGCACCAATACACAAAGATGTGGAAAACTCTGCAGGAAGCCAGTCGTCCTTCTGCTGGAGGGCTAGACACAGGGAAGCTGGGGAGGAGGGTCAGGAGACTGGAGAGCAAGGTTCTGGCGCTACCTGTGTGACTAAAATAGCTTTGTGATCCTGGGGACATCACACTGAGTCTCCCAGCCTCTTCTGTCGCATGAGCTCTAAGGTCCCTTCCATCTTCAAGAAATAGTTATGTTTGATCTAAGTGATTAGAGGGACGAGGGGAAATTATCAGGTAGTCAGCAGAATCCGGGGTCCTCTGGTGGCTTTTAGGGATGAAGAAGGAGAGGCAGAAGGGATTCTGGAGGAGGGAGAAGCTAGTCAGTGACAAAAGGAGAAATTGTATTCTAGACACTCAAGGGCTAGAAGGAAAATTGCATCCATTTTATTAACTGCTAGAGGTGACGTTGAACATGCCTAAGTGAAACTGCAAACACAGCTGAGAAAATCCCAGTTCCGTCTGGTTCCTCAGAAGCCCCACCCTCTCTTTTTCTGGCTCCTTCTCCAGTTGCAAGTGGTTCACTAAACGCCTCCCATTGGCTCATTAATAATACTCTGGAGTAGGGCGGTGCTTCCATTTGTTCAACTATTTCTCAGATGTCAGATCATAAAATCGAACTTCTTGAAAATCACTTATTCTGGAACATTTCCTCTCTGAATTGATTTTACTGTTATAGTATTTTATCTAAATTATTTCACATTTCTTTTTTCTTTAAATTTTTTTAGATGCTAGTAGACCTTTATTTATTTATTTATTTATTTTTTTTGGAACCAGGGACACTCGGCCACTGAGCCACATCCCCAGCCCTAATTTTTTTGTATTTTATTTAGAGACAGGGTCTCACTGAGTTGCTAAGGGCCTTGCTAAGTTGCTGAGGCTGGCTTTGAACTCGCGATCCTCCTGACTCAGCCTCCCAAGTTGCTTGGATTACAGGCGTGCGCCACCACGCCCGGCTAGACCTTTATTTTATTTGTTTTTTTTATATATGGTGCTGAGAATCGAACCCAGCGCATGCCAGGCAAGCACTCTACCACTGAGCCACAACCCCAGCCCCTTCACATTTCTTTTTAGTTTGAAGATAGGTAGCATTTCATGCCATTTCCTACTTCATATATTGTTTTATTAAACACTGTAAAGAGAAATTCTCCTATTAAATAATCAGTATCATCATCCACCTTTATGATTTTTTTAAATATATTTTTTAGTTGTAGGTGGACACGATACCTTTATTTCATTTTTATGTGGTGCTAAGGATCGAACCCAGGGCCTCACGTGTGCTAGGCAAGCACTCTACCACTGAGCCACAACCCCAGCCCACCTTTATGATTTTTGATGCATAACAACTACATATGGACAGACCTTTAATATATACTATATGTACTGTGTGTGCACAGCTCTGCTTATATTCTATTGTACATGTCAACAAACTACTTTAATCTCTACCTGGAAAGTCCTTTAATATACCAAAAATACTCAGCAGTTGGTGTGTACGTATGTGTGTGGTCTATACATTCATTGCATAATGAGCTACTTACTACATGCCATGCCCCACAGGAGATCCAAGTTGGAAATACCTTGTCCTACATGCAAAGGATATTACAATCAAAGGACATTTGCCTTGCTGGGCATGGTGATGCAGGCCTCTAATACCAGTGGCTCAGGAGGCTGAGGCAGGAGGATCACCAGTTCAAAGCCAGCCTTAGGAAAAGTGAGGTGCTAAGCAACTCAGTGAGATCCCATCTCTAAACAAAATATAAAACAGGACCGGGAATGTGACTCAGTGGTTGAGTGCCCCTGCTTTCAATCCCCGGTACTCACCTCCCTTAAAAAAGAAAAAAGGGACATATGCCTTGATCATGTCTGTGTAGCTTCCAAATTAGAAAAGATTGGGAATTCAAAGGTATATTTCAAAGTCAATGGGATAGAACTCAGAAGTTTTCCTTACAGAAATTATATACGTTTAATAAAAATAAAACCCTTCCAAAATGATTAAATGTAAAAGGGGTACAACCTTATTTAATATATTGATTACATTTAGCAATACATTTATAGTGTCTTAGTTTTCCGCTGCTATAACAGTGTACCCACAGATTGGGACATTTTAAAAGAAATGAAATTTACTTCTCACAGTTCTGGAGGCTGGGAGTCCAAGGCTGCATCTGGTGGGGGCCTTCTTTCTGCATCAAAACATGGCAGAGGGCATCACGTGACAAAAACAAAGGCGCGTGCAAGCTCAAGTCTCTTCCTGGTCTTATAAAGCTGCTAGTCCCGTCATGAAGGCCACACCCTCATGACCTCATCTAACCTTAATATCTCCCAAAGGCTCCATCTCCAAATATCACCAACGTACAACTCTGAATTACATTTCCAATGCATGAACTTGGGGGGACACAGTCGAACCATAGCATATTCTTTACCTGGGAGGAACTAGGATTCAACAATGAGTAGACCTACTTCTGATTTTCAAGTAGCTCCTAGTCGAGTAGGGAACACCAACTGTAAACACAAGATTGCCAACAGGCACAAGGGGTGCAGAATGGCTCTGCATTCCCTCATAGGGAGCACAGATCACTTGTGGACCGAGTACGTGTGTGCTGTGATTGAGGGACACACCAAGGGGGCTGGAGCACATTTCCCACTGACGAGCTCTGGCAGCAGAAGACCAAGGATCTGCCTCCGCCACTCTCCCAAACACCAGCTCCCAGGTGGTCAGGTCCGTGCCCAGAGCAAAGGCTGAAGAACTTGTCAAACCAGGACTTGCTGCCAATGCCACTCTGCAGGCTAACTTCCTGTTTTTTCCCTTACTTTTCACCAGGAACCACAGAAAGGGTAGCTTGATTTTCTTCCACTGACAGCTATGTTGATTTCTTTCCTGGCTCATGGTGCAGCTGGGTGTGGGCCAAGAAGTCCATTAAGAGTTTCTCACTGTCTTTACGATAAAATCCAACCTCCCATCCAGGTGGGTCCTCATCTTCCTTTCCGTCTTCCCCTCCGCCACCCCAACATGTCCACGATACATTCCCTGTGGTTCCTCTGACTCACCACGCTCCAGTCTTCTCCAGTCTCTTCTATGTAAGTTCCCTCTGGCCTAAAGCACCTTTCCTCCTACTCTCAGCCTCTGGTTGTTCTTTGGTCCTCAGTGTCCACCTCATTTCTTTAGGGAGGTAGATGCTGACCTCTGAGATAAGGGAGTTCCTAGATAACCCAGGACTTATCTGAGTCTGCATCAACCTTCAAAGGAATTATTCCCTTCACGCCTTTCTTCAACAAGCACAGATCACATCTGTCTGGCTCACCTTGCATTCCCAGGGCCTGGCCCATCATTTGGTGGATGCAGGGTCAGGTGACCTGTCCGTCACACAGGGACTCCTGCTTAGAAAGATGGGATTGATGTTGTTGACATCTAGGGTGTCCCATGCTTTCATTCTATATGGGGACTCACATATTATATAATTGATACTACATGATGAGTAAACAAATTAATGCACAGATATTAACCCTTACAAAATGTTCGAGCCAAGTAAATTAAGGCTTCTGAACTCCTAATTTTGAACAAATAAAAAATGTGGGAAAAAAATTGCAAAGTTTTATGTAGACAACTTTATGATCTGTTTTGATATTTTTCTGATATTGTTTGTTCACATGAGAAAAAAGAATCCCTGAAAGATAGGTGCTCTCTGTCCTGCAAGATGTGTCTTCTTTAAAAGTTATATTTTATACACAATCATTTTTAATTAAAAAAAACCCTGAGTCCAGAATGATTTAGTCTTGTGTTTGATTCATCTAAATTGGAAAGACAAATACGATTTGGAAAGAAAAAGAAGCAGGAAAAATCCTACAAATAGTAAATGATATCTTGAGTTCTACCTCTCTAGGGTGAATGAATATTAGAGAGTGTATCTATTTGGATAGTAAAAGCAACATTAGAAAAGGTAAAAGATACAGGGCATGGCTATTCCATGAATCAACTCAAGGGTACCATTCAATAGAGACCATTCCTGGGCTTTGAGCTTGTAAGGCCCGAAAAAGGCCACCTGGTAAGCATTCAGGAAGGACCTTAGTCAGTCTGAACTGCTGTAACAAAATGCCATAGGCCGGCTGGCTTCCAAGCAGCAGAAATTTATTTCTCAGTTATGGAAGCTGGGAAGTTCAAGGTCAAGGCACTAAGAGATTTGGTGTCTAAGGGTTCCTTCCTCATAGACTGTGTCTTCTCTCTGCACATGGTAAAAGGGATGATGGAATGACCTCAGGCCTTTTACAAGGACATCAATCTCATTCCTGAGGACTCCACCTCCCAAAGACCTCACCCCCTAACACTGTCACCTTGGGGTTTAGGATTTTGACATGTGTATTTGGGGAACACAGATTTTCAGCCTATAGAAGGGAGTCCTTTGTTTTTATAATGGTCTCTCTGAGCCACCCCCTAGCAGGGGCAATGACTGTCTTCACCATCTTTGACACTCTGGAGAAGGCAGCTCACTATGGGAGTCAGGTGGGAAGGTGGACTCAATACACGGGGCCTGAACTCTCTATGCCACTTGAGAATCTCTTTTTGTAACTCCTGTGGGTCAAGAGGGATCAGATCCAGGTGTGGCCTCACCAATAACTTGCTGTGTGACTTCCCCTCTCCAGACCTCAGCTTCCCATCTGTAAAGTGAAGAGCAGAAAGTTTTGACATCATCTCCTGCTTGTCTTTCCAGTACCCCAACTCTCTACCAAAGATCATTCCTTCCCCTGATCCTAGGAATGTGAAACTCACATCCAGATCTCCAAGTACCTTTCCTTAACCCTCCATTTTTTCCTGAATATGCTGTTGTCCTTTTCTCTTTGTCCTCCTGCATATTCTCCTTCACCCTCTACTCTTTTATTTATTTATTTATTTGTTTTTTAATTTAATTTGATTCATTGAACACAAATGGAGTACAGCTGTTGTTTCTCTGGTTGTACGCAAAGTAGAGTCACACCATCTGTGCATTCATACATGTACACAGGGCAATGATGTCTGTCACACATTCTGTTATTATTCTTACCCCCCCCCCCCAAACCCCACCCCTCCCTTCCCTCTATGCTATCTATCCTTCCTCCATTCTTGCCTTCTCTACCCTTTCTTTTTTTTTTTTAAAAAAAATTCTTATTGGTGCATTATAATTATAGTTATTAGTGGGATTCATTGTTATATATTCAGACATGCACACAACATAATTCAGTGTGTTTTGTTCCCCAATAACCCCCCTTTCCCTCCCCATGTCCTTCCCTCTGGTCCCTTTCCACTAGAGTTTTCCTTTATTTTCATGAGACCGCTCCCTGACCTTTTGCCCTTTACCCTTTCTTGATTTCCCTGCCTCATGCCTGCTCAACCTTCAAGAATTTAAATTCCATTCTCCAAAAGCTCTCTCAAGCTGTATGCCACAGTCTGCCATTATTCTATAGCTTCCCGTGTGATCTCACAGTCTGTGATTTCTTCCATCCTTGGTCTCCTTGCACTGTTTTATCACTGCCCATTTCCTTGTCTGTTGCTCTAGAGTTTCAAAGTTCTTTGAGGTTCTAGACTCTTCCTCTTCAACATCTAGCCCAGTCACAGGAAATAGTAGTTGTTCAGTTTGTAGAATGAATGATTGACCAAATGAAAGGATGAAGGCCTCCTTCACCAGGCAGTCTTTTGGGAAGAAGTCCTGTGCTTAACTGGGCCTCCTGGAATGCAGTGAGTAACAAGGAGGGGTCAAGGTTAAAGGTCCAGGCTGGTGAGAGAAAGGGTCTTTCTGCTGCTCCTCTGGCCCTCCTGCTTGGCCTCAGCTCCAGTTAGCCTGGCTCACAGTGTCATTGTGGGGAGTAGCTACAGGAGGTACCAGGAAGCTCCTGGGGTTTTATTGACGTCCTCTGCCTTAACCTGACAGTCTTTCCCTGTCTCAGTGGGGTTGGTGGCAGGAAGTTGGGGAGGGGAGCAGTTATCCCCACTCAGGGTAGCTCCTGTGTCCCTCAGAGATGCCCAGGAGCACCTAAATAGAGACATGATCATCAGGCCTGGCCAGCAGCGGGCACAATGGCAGTCGTGTTCAGTAAACATTTGTGGAGGGCCTGCATTAGTGCCAGGCATGAGGCTGGGGCTGGCCAAGATCCATAGAGGAACTAGACGAAGTACCTGGCTCAAGAAGCTGCTCCCCTGAGGGAGCCGATCACGGACAGAGCATTAGAGTGGAATGACTTTAGTAGCCTCTTTACTCCGCTCAGAATCTAAACAGCTAAATAAGCCCAAATCCCTGTTTTTATGGAGATGAAAATGTCAAGCTAATTTTAAATTAACCAAGTCCTTTCACATGTACAACCTTTAGACTGCATAGAAATCTCATGAGTTACGTGTAATTGTCCTCTTCTCAGATAAGAAGGCTGAGACTAGGAGAAATTAAACAACTTGCTAGAAGTCACCCAGTGTCCTGGTTGGTCTGGGAGCAGTACCATTCAGATCATTCTCCTAACTGTTCTGCATTTTCCATCTTCCAGAAGGCTTGCTTCTTAGGAAGCCAGTTCTAAGTCTCTCCAAGGTCCTGAGGTGCCTTTAAAATGACCACAGAGTTTGGCTCAATATACTTAAATCATAAGTGTGTGTTTTTAGTTTTGATTCTTTGAAAATTAGACATCCACAGTGGGTCTGTGATGTGAAGGGAGAAGGTCTGAGCATCACAGCAGGAAACTATAGCCTAGGGCTGAGCATTGGTGGAGAGGAAGGTGAGATGCTGGGCTCATCTGGCATAGGGGGCACCCAGGGCTGCTCCAGTTGCAGAGGCCAGGCTGGGGAAGGAGGGTGGTGGCCCCAGGCATAATGGTCAAAGGACAATGCATACTCAGGCCAAGTTCACACCAGCACCGGCACTGATTGGCACTAGTGAGCACAATCCAGTGTTTGGGAGTTAGCTTGATGCTACATGGTAGCCCAGAGTGTGGCAGGCAGGAGCAGCTGGTGAGCAGTGCAGACTCTCCCCCTCCAGGGGAGGAGATGCACACAGGGCAGGGAAAGGCTCCATCCCAGAGGGAGCCAGGAGGAGGGGACATGGGCCATATTATTGATCAGGTTGTGATGTAGGGGATAAAGGCAAAAACAGTGCCAGCATTCACTGAGTACCTACCCTACGCCACAGGATTTTCCAACCTTCCCAACAGTCCTATGGAGAGGAATTAGGATCCACACTTCATGGGCAAGCTCATAATTTGCCAGAAGTCCTGGAGTTAATTAGAGGCCATGGCCAAGTTTGAATCTGAACACAGACAGGCCTGACTGCCCCTTCCCCAAACAAGGCAAACAGGGGCTCTTCCAGGGTCTTGGGACACCCAGGGTGCGCCCCACCGAGCTCTGGGGGATGTTATGACTGGGTAATGAAGTCCCACCCACCTTGGCATACCCCAAGCCACTGACCTCTAGCCCTACCCAGAAACAGAGCCTGTCTGGGCCTGTAGGTGGGTGGAGCCCATAGGAGGCCAGCCAGGGTGGTCAAGGCCAGGGAGCCAAGGTCGGACCTGATAGAAAGTGTGGTAACTTGCAATTAAGTGGAAGAGTAAATTACTCAGCATACCACATGCCTCAACCATTCTGAAACGAGTTTACTGTAATTCCAGATAAAAACAAGACTTTCGGAGCGGATACTTACAGACTCGAGGCAGGGTTGGTTTGTTTTTTCTCTACGGTTTCAGTATAATTCAGCACTTTCACTTTGCTAAGATAAGCCTGACCTTTCTGTGGTCTGGGGACTGCTGACTCAACATTGGGGTAACCAGTGGTGCACTCATGACCGAAACAAGCCTGGCGGTTGTCAGGGTTTTCAATCTCCTCACTTGGGCTCTCCGCCATCTCTGGAAATAGGGCCTTTATCAGCCCTGGGAGCCCTGATTACCATAGGGGTCTGGACTGGCATTCGTGATTTCAAGAGCTTTTTAAAAGGGAATTTTCCCCAACTCACAGGGGTAGGACAGGGTGCTGGTTTAGCTTGGGTCTTCCCCTCTTCCCTATAGTAGCGCAGATGGTGACTGAAGATGGAAAATTAAAAGAGGAAGGAAGAGGGGAGAAAAGAGGAAGAGGGGATGGGGAAAGAGGGGTGGCCAACAAGGAAGGATTGCTTTTACTTCCTTGGAAACATTTTGCTTTTTTCTAAAGCTCAAGCTTGAGGTTCTTCTGGAAAAGGAAAAAAAGCCTAGGTTCTTCCAAATGCCTATTTGCAAGGATTTGCAACTGACTCCATTACATAGTTCCTTCGGAGTCTGTGAACTTGATTACTCCTCATGTGAAAAACGCAGACAAAAGTTCTACCTTCTCCAAAACAAAGGCAATACTATCGCCACCTCTGAGCCACAAAGTGGCATTTTTGATGTACTTATCACAAATCAAATCTGCTGTGTACATGAGTAAAGGGTGCCGGTAAGCCAGGTGTAAGCAGATCGGACTTCAGCCTTGACTTCCAGGGCTGATAACAAGGATGTGCTGACTTAGGAAAACGATAAGCAACAGGTGCCCTGCACCTGCCCTTTCAGAAGATGGAGATCATTGCAGGGGTCAGAGTCTCGAAAAAGGAAAATCTGGAATCAATGATGATCCAGTGGTCTTGAGCAACAGGCTCAGGAAAAATCAAATGGAGTCACACTGTAGAATTTCATGTGGCCTCAGGTTGCTCCAAGTGGGTTTTCTGCATTTTCCCTGTAAGAGTGGCTGTTAAGCTTTGCTGTGGATTAAAGGGAAGGTCTCAGCATTAACCTACATTCTGGCTAATGGGATCCAAGCCTTGGCTCAAGCCTTAAGCGACAGTCCCTCGTCCTGGTTGGATTCTCCATTAATGTATCTGGCACAAAGAACCTAGAGAAAGCACGGCCCTAGCCATAAAATGGTGCCAGCACTTTGCCCAGTGTGAAATTACCCACAAGAACCAAGCTGTGTTCTGGAGAGATGCAGAGTAACTGGAAGGATAGAGAATGGTGGGTTTATAGGTGATTTTGATTTTCTTAACAATTTTTAAAAATAGGTTTGAATTTAACCCCCAACCATTGCATTAAACATGTCACCTTTCTAAATTAAATTAACTTGCAATGTGAACCTCTGCTTTTAAGGATTGAAAAATTGCATCAGAATTTTATTTTGGGGAGACTATCCTCTTCTGTAAGATTATAAAATGATCCCAGGGGCTTATGTGGTACTTCAAAGATGAGGGAGGGGACTATCACTGGTGGTCACCATCGTTCTTGCTACTGATCTTCTCCCTTCTCTGGGACACTGAACAGCAGGGGGTGTCCCTTCATTGTGGCCCTCTTTATCATCTGCAAGCTTTAGAGATTCTTTTGGGGTTTGAGGCTGTGGCTTGGGAGATCTAGCCATTAGATCATGCCATGATATCTCAGATGCTATGTGTAAGGGACAGGACTTTTTTTTTTTTTTTTTTTTTAGTTGTAGATGGACACATTACCTTCTTTTATTTGTTTATTTTTGTGTGGTGCCGGGGATCAATCCCAGTGCCTCATGCATGCTAGGTGAGCACTCTAACGCTGAGCTACAACTCTAGCCCAGGACAAGGACTTTAAAGAAACTCCGACCTTCCATTCCCTTTCATAATACTGGAAAATCAGCCTCCGTGGTTTAGGTCTTTGCCTCTTCCTACTCATGACACCATCCCTATGTCCTTCTACTCTGGGTCAATCCAGATTAACTGCCTCAGCAAATCACTACAAATCAGAAGGCTTAAATAACAGTAAGCGATTATCTTATAGCCCCAGCTCTAGAAGTCTAAGATCAAAATGTGTCAAAATGGGTTCGTTCTGAGGCTGTGAGGGGAAGATCAGTTCTAGGCCTCTCTCTTTGGCTTGTAGATGGCCGTCTTCTTCCTGTGTCTTTTCATGCAGTCTCCCCACCCCATGCATATCTCTGTGCTCAAATTTCCTTTTTCTATAAGGACACCAGCTATATTGGATTGGAGCCCACCCTAATGACCTCGCTTTAGCATATTTACCTCTCTAAAGACCCGATCTCCAAATAAAGTTGCATTCTGAGGTACTTGGGGTTAGGACTTCAACATATGCATTTTGGGGGGCAAACAAACCAACTCATAATAGGGCCTAAATATAAGGTTTGGGATGGAGGGGACAAGCAAGAGTTGAGGCTTTAAAAAAATACACTTAATTTTGTTGTTTTTGGTAGAGGGATTGAACTTAGGGCCTTGCACTTGCTACATATGTGATCTACCACTGAGCAACACCCTCAGCCCATAAATTTGACTTTTCCAAATAGTATTAGATTCACAGGAAAACTGAGAAGATAGAGCAGAGTTGGCACATACTCTCCCACCCAGTTTCCCCAGTGGTTAATTTCGTTGCAGTTATGAACCAGGATCCATACATTGTTATCGGCCAAAGTCCATGGTTTATTCAGATTTCCTTAGTTTCTTCTCAATGTTCTTTTTCTGCTCCAGGATGCCACCCAGGGTGGGTGCCATACTGCATTTACAGACCTGTCTCTAGGCTTCTCTTGGCTGTGCCTTTCTCCAGCTCCTTGTTTTGGATGACTTTGCCAGTTTTTAAGAGTATTAATGAAGTGTTTTGTAGGAGGCCTGTGTTAGTCAGCTTTGTGTTGCTGTAACCAAAAACTTATCAAGAACATCTTAGAGGATGAAAAGCTTACTGTAGGCTCATAGTGTAAGAGGTCTTAGTAGAAGGTCAGCTAACACTCCATTGCTCTGGAGGCAGAACTTTTTGGCAGAAGGACATGTGGAGGGAAGCTGGTCAATTCATGACAGCTGGGAACAAAGTATAATCCCCAAAGGCACGCCCTGGTGACCTACTTCCTCCAGTCATGCCCCATCTACCTACAGTTGCCACTGAGTACTGCAATCAAGTTATTAATCCAGTAAATGAATTAATCCACTGATTAGATTATGATACTCATACTCTAATAACTTCGTCTCCGAACACTCCTGCATTACCTAACATGAGCTTTTTGGGAGTACACCTCATATCCAAACCATAATAATACCCCCTTGATCAGAGCATGTCTGGAGTTTTTCTCATGATTAAGCTGCAGTTATGGGTTTTGGGAAAGCAGATGGCAGATATAAAGAACTATTCCCATTACATCATATCAAGGGTACAGACTATCAGTATAATTTATTGCTGTTGATATTGATCTTGACCACCTGGATGAAGTAGTATTCATCAGATTTCTTGACTGTAAAGTTACTCTTTTCCTGTTTTCCCTACTGTTCTCTCTAAAGGAAGTCACTTCATTTAACACCCTATTCTCCTTCCTTGAGGATTGTCTCCATGATTGTCTCCTTCTGCATGTAAATTTGTCTCTTTTCACCATTTATTAATTTTTTCCAATCATTTATTAATATCAGTGTGGATTCAGGGATATTTATTTTATGCTTTGCCTTCTAATTCAACACTACTTTATTTTGTGGTTCAAGTTGTCCCATCTTTGGCCATTGGGAGCTCTTTCAGTAGACTCCTGTGATGCTCTGACATGTCACTATCAATGTGGAGTGTACTGTTTCTGTTTTTTTCGTTCTTCCTTACTTCCTGGCACTATGGCATGCCATATTCCCACTTACTGGTGCTGACTCTGAACCAGTTTTCCTTGGTATGAATCTCTAACTTGTTCCTGATACCCACGACCCCACGTTTTGTCTTTATTCTAGAAACTCAGTTTTGTCTTTGTCCTTGTTATGGTTTGGATCTGGAATGTCCCCCAAAAACTTATGTGTTGAAGACTTGGCCCCAAATACAGCAAGGTCCAGAGGTGGGACTTTTGGAAAGGGATTGAATCATGAAGGCTCTAATCTCATTAACAGATTAATTCATTTAATGGATTATAATTTGAATGAAATACTGAGAGGAAGTGGAAACTGTAGGCAGGTGGGACCCAGTTGGAGGGCATGTGCCATGGGGACTATGTGTTGTCCTTGGCTCCTTCCAGGCTCTTCCTCTGTGCTCCCCAGCTGCCTCAAGCTGGGAAGATTTTCTCTTCCATGACCTTCCACCATGATGCTCCTACCTTGGGCTGATTGTGAACAGAAACCTCTGAAACATGAACCAAAATAAATCTTTTTTCCTCTAAGTTGATTTTCTCAAGCATTCGATCTTAGTGATAAAAAACTGACTAACGCAGTCCTCACTTTATCCCTGTGTCTAGTGACATCCCATCTGCTGACTGCTCACACACTTCCCTGATATTGACTACAGTCCTGCTTTGGTCCTTCCAGTGTCACATCTTCCCTGTGCCCCATTTCTGTGCTGCCTTCCTTTCCCAGCCCCTCACCTTCCCCAAGCCCAGCCTGGGACCTCTCTCCAGCCAAGTCTTTCCAGGGCAGAGACAGGTCCATCCCTACCAGATCCCCAGTCACTGCCCCTCTTCAAGATGATTCATTTTACTGTCTCCATAAAAACTCTTCAATCTCTCCTTAAACAGCATTTTCCATAGCATATTCTATAGTATATGTGAAAAAAATCACACTAAAATCAGGCGATCCCCAGTTTTTAGAGTGTCATTCCATACTAACATCTTACAACCACGTATTCAATAAAGAAAAATTTTGCTCTGTAAATATGACCACGAAATCATTTTTTGCTATTGTTGCTGGCTTTGTACCAGGTGTTCCACAACCTTCGTTAGGAAACATTGCCCTTACTGCTGAAGGCAGTGTAGTACAATGGTATGGAGCCATTCTACATCTGCCTACACATGTGACTTTGAGTGAGCTACTCATTTTCATCTTCATCTGTAAAATCTAACTGATCATAGTATATAAGGATAAAATGAGATAATTAAGGCAAAGTGGTTAAAATAGTAACAAATATTATATTCACTTAACAGATGGCATTTATTGTCATTTTTCTTATGCCTCTTTACTGTGTGCTCTGACTTCGAGGAACTCATTCTTGGCAATAACTAATAACCCCAGGATCTTCAATCTGATGCAAACATTTTAGATAAATTCCCTATAATTTATGACCTGATGTGTGTGTGTATTAAAGCCACTTTGCTGTATTTTTGCTCACTCCTGCAACCTCAGGAGGTTTTTCTGCACTTTATTTAGTCACCTAGAGTGCGCTTCAATTAAAAAAAATCTGCATGATGTTCAGGGGCAAAAACCAGATTGCACATAATATGTGGTGTTCGACTTTCTCATTTAGAATAAATGATTATGATAAAAGAAAAAAATCAGACCACATCTCTCCCACAAAACCGAGGAAGCACCTAGAGGTACAGATAGTGCCCTTTCTTTTAGGAGAGAGAATGGCTTGTTTTTTGCCTATGCCAAAATGTGGAACAAAATTAAAGTTGCTCCTTGCTTATTTCCATTTTTCTGTTTTATCTTCAATTGTCTCATGACTCTGCCATTTCTGAGCTCAGTCTCCTTTCTCCACTGGAGGTTGTAGCCCAAAAGGAATAATTTTTTCTAGAAACAAACAAATCCAAAACCATAAATTAAGAAACCTACTTTGTTTCTTAATTATAAAGTAACATGCCAATATATTCTCTTACAGATAAAATTGAAGTCCTCACTATCAATCCAACCTCAAGATGCTTATCAGTTTACATTTACACATTCTCACACACACACACACACACACACACACACACACTGTTTTGTGTTTGTTTCCATATAAATTGCATACTATTTTATTTTCAGTCCATAGTTCTTCATTAAAAAAATCATTTATATTGATTTGAGACGTTATCCATTATCACTCACCACTATAACTTCATCCAGTAAAGATATACTTCAATTACTAATAAGTAATACTATTAACATCTATTACACTCTTTTCTGATTAGACTACCTAGGTCTACTGTTTTTGGACTTTGCTACATATGAGACTCAACTGTGAAGTCTTTAAAACACTTGATGCTTCATCTACAACAATGAAATCCGAATCTTTTTTTTTTAAAGAATTTTTTTTTTTTTTTTAGTTGTAGATGGACACAATGTCTTTATTTATTTTTATGTGGTGCTGAGGATTGAACCCAGTGCCTTGCATGTGCAAGGCAAGCACTTTACCACGGAGCCATCCCAGCCCCAGAATCTTTACCATCCCAGCCCCAGAATCTTTTTTTTAAAAAATATTTTTAGTTGTAGATGGACACAATACTTTTATTTTGTTTATGTAGGGCTTTTTTTCTTTTTTTCTTTTTTTTTTTAATGTGGTGCTGGGAGTCAAATCCAGTGCCTCACACATGCTAGGCAAGTGCTCTACCACTAAGCCACAACCCCAGGCCCAGAATCTTGTGGGAGAGTCTTGTGCACACAGGCATTAGAAATTTTGAAGATGGCCAGGTAAATCCAATGGGCAGATAAGTCTGAGAACCTGTTTCCTTAAGCCCAACTCCTGAAGACTTCTTGTTCTACTCAACTCATCCAGAGTAACAGATTGCAGAGATGAAACTTTGTCTGCAAAGTCAGATCAGGGGGCTCTTTTCTGCACTTATGGCTACCACCAAGAAGAACAGTTGAGAAATAGCTTTGTATTATAATTTTTTTTCTGATATTTTGGAAATACACTAACTTCTGAGCTGTCAATAAAACTTTAGAGACAACCAGGATCAATAAAGGATTTAATTTTTTAAATTTATAAATGTACTTTAAAATCTATTTATCAAAAGAGATTTTTTTTTCAGAACTCTGTAGACATTGGTCTAAAGAACTTTCATTTAGATGCTGCATTGGTGACAACATTTGATATAACAAATTAGCACTCAGTTATGGAATTACAGATGTTCCAAAAATACAGGAAATTAAGAGGTAATGATTTATAACATGATGGGAGGCAGAATAATGAAGAGGAAAAGTAAGGACTCGTCTTTAGAAAAATTAGTGTTCAAATATTGACTCCACCACTTTATCTATAACTTTGGTCAAATTACTTCATCTTTTTGAGCCTATTTCCTCACCTGTAAAATGAATACAATATTCCCCATCTCATATATGTGTTCTGATGATTACTGAATTTTATATAAAGCACCTAACTGTTGTTGGCACATCATAGGCAGTCAGCAAGTTCTATGTGGTATTTCCATGTCAATGACTGAAAATAATCCATTTTTCAGTAGTTTGTCAGTATACAGAATTTGAATATGATTTCCCCCTGTATTTCATTGTAATGAAATAACTGAGACAGATTAACTTTGTAAAGGAAAGAAATTTATTTAGCTCCTAGTGAATGGAGACTGGAAGTCCAAACATCAGGGTGTAGGCTCTGGTGAGGGTTCCCTTTGAGCAGCATCACCTCTTGGTGGACTGCAATGGCACATGGACTTGTGGGAGCAAGAGTTCACATCTTGATACAGGAAGCCAGAGAGAGAGAGAGAGGGAGAGAGAGAGAGAGATCGACTCAGGAGTCAGCAGGCTCAGGTTGTTATAAATACTCTCATGAAAGCTTAGTCAAGAAAACCAGTATTTCCTTCTCAGGGCAGCACCTCAATAGCCTAAGGACCTCCCCCCACATTGCTACACTGCAGACCTAGCCCAACACATGAATCCTCAGTGGGACAAACATTATTCAAACCCGAGCAAGAATCTCTGTTTTTTTGTTCCACTACATGATGATAGTGAAGTGATCCTCAGGGAGATGAAAGATTCTTTTCAAGGGAAACTTAACTGCAGAGGGGAAAATAAATGGTGAGACATTTCTAGTACCAAGAGTCCTCACTTGGTCTGGTTCCAATATGAAGAAATTTCAGTTTAGCACAATTTAGTTAAATAGGCCCAGACCGCAATAACATCAGACACTTTCAGTTTCTTGATATATTAATTGTGAGCAATTGTATAAAGAGAATACATCACAAATGTTGCCACTAACTCTTCAGTTCCCAGATTCCTACATAAATAACAGATGTTCAATATGAGAGTGACTTATCACATCACTCTGTACTCTGCATCCATCACCGAGGTCACATCCTGACAGCAAAACCTGTAGTTGTGTTGCTTCCTTGTCACTCCATGATAAATCCATGTGATATTTAAAAAAACTGGAGAATCAAATGAAGGAACTGGCCAAGAATAATGAAAGTGAAGAAAAAAAAGAAAAAGGGACAATGCTGGAAATGATTTGTGGTTGAATGTAAATGAAAGAGACCTCTGAATGGGACAAGCTCTCTATGTGCAACCAGAGAAACTCAGTGGAGATAAATGTAGTGACACAGATGAGAATGTGGTTGTGATGAAAGTAATGGAGATGGATGAAAAACTTCACGTTAAAGAAATTCTTGGATATATTTTGCAATGATAGAGTGCAAAGGAATAAATTTTGGAAGCAGACCCAAACTTCGAAAGGAGCATGAAGATTTGCCAAGCTATAGATAAAATGCTTGCTCAAAAAATGCTTTCTCAGTGTCATGAGTTGTATGATGAGAAGACAAGCATGTTCACACTACTCTTGATAAGTTGTTTTTACAAAGAAATAAAACACTTTAGTTCTCAGTGTTTCTAATGTTTCAGTTGCCATCTACTAAAGAAATATTAGTTTTACTATTTTTATTTCTCAGTACACTTATAATTGACAGTAAGAGAATTTATAGCATTTTGAAAAAAATTAAATATCCTAAAACAAACATTACTCTTCCTGTTGATTATTAAGATTGTTTAGCATGGTTTCAGCTGCATGGTCGTTTTTATTGCATTTGCTGCAGTGCAAATAGAGCCCATACCAAATGGTCTGGCTTCTAAGACATTTGAGGGTGAACTGGTAGTTGAGTAAGATTAAGAGCAGTCCACAGGGAGCTTGGGTCCTCCCTCTGCTACTTCTGGAGAAACCAAGTACAAATACTGGTGCCCCTCCAAAAGCCACATGTGAGGAGCCCATGAGAAACTATTTAGATTCTTTCTGAAGTTTAACCTTTTCCTAAGAATTTCTCCAAAATTCTCTGTGCTATGAACAGTCTTGTCTGCTTTCACAGAAGCCTTAGCTTCAGAGTTGCAGGAGGATTCAAGTTGAAAGTATACCTGCAAAGTACTTGCATTGTACCTGATTCATAGTTAACTGTCAATGAAACAATATTATTATTATGAATCTTTTTCTTTGGCTGTAGGATGATCAACTGTCCCAGTTTTCCCAGAACTGAGCTGTTTGTGGGATGCAAGATTTTCAGAGCAAAAACTGGAATAGATCTAGGCAAACCAAGATGGTTGGTTACCCTATTTGACTCTCTACCTCTGAACCAAACAAAATATTGAAGCTACTGCAATAAATTCCCTTGGGATTTAGGAAGTAATTGGAAGAGAGAAAATTCTTTAATGCATAGTTTCCAGATTAGAACTTTAGGGATTGAAGATTTTATGGCCCAGCTTCAACCAAGCATAGGGTAACCTATAATCCAACCCGGCTAGACTCTGTTCAGTTGATAAGTATTCAGTTTACAAGTATCATGTGCAAACCACTCTCCCAGGAGCTGAGGAAAATACTACTGAGTAAGACTCATTTCCTGTCCCATAGAAACAGCTTACATTCTGGGAAGGAAGAACATCAGCTATTGCACTGTGAATTACCACCATTCATAGAGAGCTCCCTGAGCAAGTTGATTTAGACAGGTAATCTTGGGGCTGAGGATGTAGTTCAGTGGTAGAGTGCTTGCCAAGCATTCTTAAGGCTCTGAGTTTGATCCTCAGCACCTAAAAAAAGAAAAAAAAAGTGATCTTATCTCCTCCCCATGACAATCCTAACAATGTATTATTACCCCTTCTTACAGATAAGGAAATTGAGATTCAGAGAGATGGAGTTATGTAAAGTCACAAAGCCTACAGGTGTTATAATTGATCTTAGGACCTAGATCTGTCCTGACTGAGAGCATGAGCTCTGGGGTCAGGCAAATCTGTGTTTGAATCTTAACTGTCTCACTATCTCGCTGTGACAAATGTCTGTGAGCTATTGTTTCCTTCTCTATAAAATGGAACTAATAATAACATCTGCTTTCAGGAGTTGCAAAGATTAAGTGAGAAATGCACTTAGCATGTGCTTAATATATGGTAAATGCTTAGCAAATACATAGCAGCAGCAGCAGCAGCAGCAACAGCATCTGAATCCCATGGGTGTCCCCTGTAGCAGGCAGTCTTTCCCACATCTGCGTAAATCCTTAGGGGAAGGAGGAGTCCTTGCAGTACAACAAGGGTTCAGAGGTGGGGGAGACTGCTTCAATCTGTGGTCATCAGGAAAGGCCTCATGCAACACTGGAACCTGATCCTTTTGAATGGATATAGTTTTAGTAGGTTGAAGTTGGGGCGGGAAGAATATTCCAGGCAGAACGTAGAGGGTGGGATTTCAGTTGAGGCAAAGAATTGGGAAAGAATGATGAGTTTGGGGAATGATAACTACTGTTGGTTACCATGTAGGTTTCTTATAAGCTGAATGATGGAGATGATGCTGTCAAGATGGCACACTATGTAACTAAGGAAATATTTCTGGGAAGGTCTGTGCAAACTTTTGCTTCTGAGATGCCGTTCCAGCTGTCTTTTCTCTTCAGACCTCCCAACTGTGCTTTGATCAAGAATGCTTTCCTAGGGCTTGCATCCTCCTGGAGCTGCCCTCCTTGGCCCTGAGAGTCTCTCTCTCATCTTTGTCCTTCCTATGTGGTGTGCCAGAACTGGGTTGCACAGCTGTGCTTGTTAACCCTTCTGGGGTGTTCTCAGGTAAGTTACCAAAGTTGGCTGGATTGAGGTTGGGGCACAGGCTGGAAGAGAATCACAACCAACTAGAATATCTTGAGAGAGACACTAAAACCCTGCTTTGCTAAGTCGCACAGGTCTCAAGTTTCTTGGCTTATGAGGATTAAATGAAACCAAAACAAAATGACCTGTGAGAGTATGGGAAGCCTGCATTGCCCAGAAGGTCTATTTTGGAACGTATGGTCCTGAGAAGTTATAGAAAACTTAGAAGGAGGAGTTTTTTTTATTTCTAGAAAGAAGAGGTTATACGTGGGGAAATTTCTGGAGAGAAGGCAGGGAAGCAAACAGCGTCATGACCTAGGGAGCAACTACATTTTCTGAGGTACGTCAGCAGAGAGAAGTTGTTTGGCCTCGAGGGTATTATGATCTGGATTTTGTCTTCCAAAATCCATGCACTGGAGTCCTAAGCCCCAGCACCTCCGAAAGTGGCTGCATTTGGAGACAGGATCTTTACAGGTAACTCAGGTAACTGAGTTAAGATGAGGTCATTTGGGCGGTTCCTTATCCAGTATGACTGGTGTTCTTAAAGGAAGAGACAATTTGGGTGCAGACATGCACAGAGGAAGACTGTGTGGGCACACAGGGAGAAGAGGGCCATCTACAAGCCGTGGAGAGAAGCCTCAGAAGACACAGTCCCGCAGACACCCCGATCTTAGACTTAGAGCTTCCAGAATTGTGAGAAAAATTAGCTTCCCTTATTGAAGCCTCCCAGCCTGCGGTATGTGGGAGCTCCAACAAACTACTGCAGAGGGTGAGTGGCTATTAGCTCAGTCTCTGACAGCACTTCTTTTTCATTTATCTGTCACGAGCTCCCAAAGCCATGTACTTCAAGGATCAATTGATAGATATTTTAGTGATTAAGAAAATGAAGTGAATGTCCTTCTCCAGGGTGGATCCCAGTTACCAGTGTGAGGCCAGCATGGCTCCTCTGCAGCGGCCTTAAGCAGGACTGGGTATTCCAGTCTTTCTTCCAGCTGAGAGAACCATCTAGGCTTTACTGAGGATTGTAAGGGGCATGTGGTTCCATATGCATTGAACAGTGAACAGCTTAATCAATGACAGTTTAAGATTTCTGTCCTCCTTAGGCCTCCTTCCCCTGGGGCTTCCTCTTGACCCTTTCCTTCAGCAACCCATGGACACTCACTCCTGCTTCGCCACCATTTACCAGTGCCATTTAGCTCTGTTCAGCTTTGCTAATCATGGGACCTTGTGACCCACAGCCCCTGGAGGCTCAGCATCTCCACAGGTTTACCAAAGCTTTCACTCTAACAACATGGGTCTTTCCTGGGGGCTTCTTCTTCTTCTGAGGAAACTATGGATGTTTTTCCTTTATGTTTACATCTTCTACTGAACAAATGTTGCCACCTTTGACAGTCTTATTTATAAGAATTTCTTTTGCAAGAAGTGTGTGAAGTAAAAACAAGATATAACTGGGAGATGATCCTTCCAGGGTTCATGGCCAACCTCCCTTCTCCTTTCTACGTGGACTGCTCTTAGGATTCCTTATTCAGCCCCATTGTTTAGATTTCAGAAAGGTCTCTGTCCTTCTATCCAGTAGTTCCCCACCCCAGTCTAGCCAGGCAGCAGTCCTACATCAGCCAAGCCGCTGATGGTTCCTGGGGAGTTTCAGGGGTGTTATGATTTAGATATGAGATGTTCCCATAAAAGCTCATGTGTGAGACATTGCAAGAATTTCCAGAGGTGAAATGATTTGATTATGAGAGGTATGACCTAATCAGTGGATTAATCCACTGATTTGGATTAACTGGGTGGTAACTGTAGGCAGGTAGGAGTTGGTTAGAGGAGGTAGGTCACTGGGGGCACACCTTTGGGATATATATTTTGTCCCTGGGGAGCAGAGCTCTCTCTGCTTCCTGTTGCCATGTCCTCAGCTATTTTCCTTTGCCATGACCTTCTGCCATGATGTTCTGCCTCACCACAGGCCCAGAGCTATGGAATTGGTTGTCTGTGGACTAAGACCTCTGAAACCACTAACTAAAACAAGCTTCTCTTTCTCTATGTTGTTCTTGTCAGGTCTTTTGGTCACAGCAATGAAAAAGCTGCCTGAAACAAGAGGCAATCACAGCATGAAGATTTAAAGGTACCGGAGGTGCAGGTGGGACCCAGCCTGACGTTGGCTACACTCCACCCTCAGAACAAGTGTCTGACCCCAGTACAGGTGCCCCCTGGCCTCAGCGCCTCCCTTCAGGGTTTCAGTCCCTAGAAGATACATGAGTGGGTACACTAGGTGGATTCCTTCCCTCATGGAGCCGGGATGGTGTGTTCCCAACCCATCTGTCAATCTCCACAGCTAAAGCAGATTAGAGGACCTCATCAATTCTCTGGACCCCTGAGGCCCTCCTCGATCTCATGTTTTCAACAAATACTCACCACGCCTCTAGGCACTTTTGAGACTCAGAGACTTCAGTGGGAACAAGGGAAAGTCTCTCCCACACTCTTCCATGACCAAGGTATAAGGATACACTCACCCCCTCAGCTGAGGACCTATGGAACCAGCCTCGGGGCCCAGAGCCCTGCACTTCTCACTCCAACTTAACGGCAACTCTGTTACCTGGTCCTGACAAGGACCTTTGTGTTGATGCCAGACCAGCCTCCTCTCTCTCTGGCAGTCATGATGAAGGTGTCTACCTGGCTCACTTCTGAGCTGAAGCCAGTTCGCCACCTTTTACAGCCTAGACAGGACTCTGAGCCATAGGTCAAGTATGACTGGCTTTTGACAGGAAGCCTTTAGTTTCACCCCAAGCTAAGCACAAAATAGGAGTCAATATCTTTCCATTTCTCCAAAGTCCATTCCCTCAAGCACATAGAGCCTCGTGGATCATACTGAGAATTTCATGGGAAGGAAAAAAAGTGCTTGTTACATGGCAAACCAGGTAGCAAACAGCTTGACAAAATTCTGTTAGTCACTTTGGTGTTCCCCTTCTCCAGCCGGCTGATTCCTTGTCTTCGTCATGAGCTGCTTGGTCTTTCCTCTACCGTCCATCCCGACTCTGGCACCCTCTCTACTGGCACCTGTGACTTCTGCGGGTGTTTGATGCAGTGTTCCACATGTGACAATAAGATCAAATTGGTTGGTGCTGTTCAAAACTTCTCCAGTCTTTCTGATTTTTTTTTTTTTTTTGTCTACTGATTTTATCCATTACTGAGAAAGAGGTGTTCAAGTTTCCAATTCAGATTGTAGATGGATCCATTTCTCTCTTTCGTTCTGTCATTTTTTTCTTTATAAATTTTGAAACTCTGTGTTAGGTGCAAATATGTTTTTTTAAAATTTATTTAATTTTGATTCATTGAACACAAATGGAGTACAGCTATTGTTTCTCTGGTTGTACACAAAGTAGAGTCACACCATTTGTGCATTTGTACATGTACACAGGGCAATGATGTCTGTCTTATTTGTTATTATTCTTACCCTCCCAACCCCGACCCCACCCCTCCCTTCCTTCTATGCTATAGATCCTTCCTCCATTCTTGCCTCCCTTCCACCCTGCATTATGCGTCATCATTCACTTATCATAGAGATCATTTGGCCTTTGGATTTTGGGGATTGGCTAATCTCACTTAGTGCAACGGTCTCCAACATCATCCATTTATCTGCAAATGCCATAATTTTATTCTTCTTTATGGCTGAGTAATATTCCATTGTGTATATATATACCACAGTTTCTTTATCCATTCATCTATTGAAGGGCATAGAGGTTGGTTCCACAATTTAGTTGTTGTGCATTGAGCAGCTATGAACATTGATGTGGCTGCATCACTGTAGTAATCTGATTAAGTCCTTTGGGTATAGGCCAAGAATACTAATAACCCAATCAATAAATGGGCCAAGGAAATGAACAGACACTTTACTGAAGAAAATCTATAAGCAATCAACAGATTTATGAAAAAATGTTCAACATCCCTAGTTATAAGAGAAATGCAAATCAAAACCACCTTAAGACTTCATCTTACCCCAATTAGAATGTCTTTTATTAAGAATACAGGCAACAACAGGTGTTGGTGAGGATGTGGGGAGGATGTGGGGAGGATGTGGGGAAAAGGGTACACTCATACATTGCTGGTGGGATTGCAAGTTGGTGCAGCCACTCTGGAAAGCGGTGTGGAGATTCCTTGGAAAACTTGAAATGGATCCACCATTTGACCCAGCTATCCCACTCCTTGGCCTATACTCAAATGTGCAAATATGTTTAGGTTGTTAGGTCTTTGGGGGTGAATGAACCCTCTTATTATGAAATCTCTTTGTCTCTGGCAATTCTTTTTGCCCCGGAGTCTACATAGCCTGGTATTAATTTAGCTTTTCCTTTTCACACCCTCCTACTTTATGTGCAAAACATCTGCATCTTTATACTTAGAATGTTTATCTTGTGATCATAGAGATGGGCCCAGCCTTGTTATCTGGACGATTTCTGCCTTTTACTTGACTTGCTTAATCTTTTCACACTTAATGTCATTATGGATATCTTTGGATGTAAGTCTGTCATCCTGATATTTGTTCCTTCTGTTCTTTGTTCCCCTGATTTATTTCCTGCCCTCTTTTGAGCCATTCAACTGTTTGCTAATTGGTTGTTTTATTTATTTATTTTTAGCCATACCTCTTTGTGTTATTTTTTAGTGGTTGTGCTAGAATTTAGAATGTGCATCTTTAAGTTATCATTCTCTACATTCAAATGTTGTGTTGCTTCTTATTGCTTTTGCATTGTTAAGGTCACATACTTTCATTTGGTGCCTCCCCCACGAGGGGCAAATCTTTCTGTTGGGCTGAGTGTGTGTGTTTGTGTGGGACAAGGGTGTGAGTTGCCCTGGGTCTGGCTTGTTGTCGCCTTCGTTGGATTCAGGTCATCACTGTCTCCCAATATCACGCAGACAGGATGAGGACTTCCTCTGAGCCTGAGCAGCTGGGAGCCCTAGGGATCCCTTCATGCTTCACAGTTAAATGGTCAACTTTCCAAACGGCGAGTGACCTTTTTTGCTTTGTAACCTGGCTGCCAGCTTTGGGGGCTGCTGGGGAGTCCTCTTGGCTCCTCAGCCTCTCCCCTGGCTTTCTGTGCCTTCAAAGACTTTCCTCTCTCTGACCTTTTGTCTTGTCCCAGCTCTCCAGGGGCTGCTGTGCTGCACTTGGCAAAGGACAGGAGGGCTTTGAAGGGATTTCATTAACCCTCCTGCCCCTGTCCGCCTTCTGCAGAGGCGGCCTTGGATTTGGTAAACTCAGTGCCTTGGGGAGGTTTGGCTCAGGTTTCCTGCACTGCTTCTCTTCAGGGACAGTCTCTCTCAGCTCTTCCATTTTGTCCCCAGGCCCCTGTGTCTACCCCACACTCTCGGGATGCTGGAGGTGTTTTTCTCATTAGTCCATGAGCAGCTGTTCAGAGTTGTTACTCAGCTGATTTCCTCTTTACTTTTGTCAATAGTACATTCCTCCTTCTCCCACTGGCCCTGCTATAGTCTGAATGCACGTGTCCCTCCAAAAGTCATGTGTTGAAACTGAACCTCCAACGTGACAGTATTAAGAGCCTTCTTCAGGAGCAGATTAGGTCAAGAGGGTGGAGCCCTCATGCATGAGATTAGTGCCCTTATAAAAGAAACCTAAGGAAGCCTGTTAGTCCCTTTTTGCTCTTTTGCCACATGAGGATGCAGAAGGAGCCAAATGTGAGGAACAAGCCCTACCCAGACAGTGAGTTGATTAGTACCTTGATCTTAGACTTCCCAATATCCAGAATTGTAAGTAATAACCTTCTCTTGTTCATAAATTCCCCAGTTTAAGTGGTTTTGTTATAGTAGCCTGAATGAATTAAAATGGTCATTTGAGATGAAAGCAAACTAGGAAAGGCTTAGCAGGTTTTGATATTTAGTTCATTGAGGTTTCTTTGCATTCTCAGCCCTAGAATGTGTTTAATAAACCTTGTAGCTTTCCCAGTCTTTTTTTTATTGTTAGCCTAGGAGCAATTGTATTGTGCTTCTTACTACATCCAGACTAGAAATGAAACTCCCCAAAGTAAATTTTTGTATTTTATTTTATTTTATTTTATTTTATTTTATTTTATTTTATTTTATTTTGCGGTGCTGGGGATTGAACCCAGGGCCTTATGTTTGCAAGGCAAGCACTCTACCGAGTTATATCCCCAGCTCTAAATTTTTGTATTTCATATGTGACCAGGTTTACCTTTCTGAAATTTTCTAACATCTTTCTTGGCTCCAACTCTGAAATTTCACAATGATATAAATAATCTTGGTAAGGGCCAACTGTGTTGATTGTGTTGGGTGCTAAGTAGTCCCTTTCAATATATCAGTTGTATGCAATATTCTCATATCATTGCCTTTATAATTTTCTTCCTTTCCTTTTGCTGTTTTTCCCTAGAATTCATATTACTTGTATGCTGGACTTCCTCTCTTGATCCTCTGGGACTCCTAGCTTTTCTTCCAAATGTTTATATTTTTCTCTTTTTATTTTACTGTCTCAAGATATTTTTTCAATTTTATCTTCCAATCCTTTGAATTAAAATCATTTTGTATATATATATACACATACACATATATGAATACATACATACCTACACATACATATGTTTACATATAGATATATACATTATATGTATATACATACACACATGCACACATTTTGGCTGGTCTTTGTTTTTCTTCCTTTAAAAATGTAAATCTTTTCTTATTTCACAGATACTAATTACATGAGGATATGAATTAGATCCTTTTCAAGTTTTCTTTTGCTCCCTCTGTCCACGCTTCTGTCTCTGCTTCTTCTAAGTTCCTTTCCCATTTGTTTTCTCGGTCGATTGGTTGGTTTTGGTCTCTGTCTTTCATGTTAGTTTTCTCCAAAGTCTAATGATCTTTGATTGTCTGATTGGCCACTTACAATTAAGAATAAGATGCCCCAAAGATGAGATTTCTATGTGTCTGCACAGGGTCTGTTGATTTGTGGGGTTCCCCAGATGAGACCCTAGGTGCCAGTATTTCTATGTCTTTTTTACATTTAAAATTCAAATTCCCTGGAGAGGAGTACTCTGTGAGTCCACTGTTGAGCATGCACTTAACCCCCTCAGTCAATGAGAGAGGCCCCTGTGGCTTTCCTTGGTCCTCCACAGAACGTCCTGGCTTGATTTCTCTGGAGAATAAGCCACCCCACTCCTCAGGAATCCTGGCAACTGACTCCTCTGCATTCAGTCTTGAACCCATCCTGATATTTCTAGTTCTGTCTCTCACTGTACAATTGCCCCCTGAAATTCCCAGTTCTCAAACCTTTCTGGGGTGTTGTGATCTGAATTGGATTGCTTTTGGGGACACCTTCCCTTGCCCCCAAGAGAAGTGAGACTTCCATTTTCTTCACTTTTTCACTTTCTTTTCTTTTCCCTTTCACCTTCCTTATCATTTTTAAATGGGTGTCTAGACAAATCGGTGCATGATAAAGGGAGAGGAGGAAATGGGGGCTGGAAGGCTTACTGGAGTGTTAGAATTCTGGAAAGAGAACTCTGGGTCAAAGAAGCCATGTGAGCAAATGGGAAGTCACATGATTTAGGTTAAATTCTTTCTTTATCCTCAGTCAGTCATCTATTTCACCATCTGCTTTCCACATGCAAAACTTTGGACATTTATGACCCAGTGTGGTCTCTTCTCCTCTATGTTGGTCTTTTTCCATTTTTGATTTTTAAAATACTCAATTGTCAATTTAATGGGGCTTCGCAGTGCTGCAGTATTAAGTGCATTTGTTTTTTCAGGGTTTCTCAGCTTGACTTGATTGGCATTTGGGGCCTGATGGTTTTCTTGTTAGAGGGAAGCAGCTGCCTCGTGCATTGTAGGGTATTTAGCAGCATCTGGGCCTCTACTCATGAGATGCCAGTAGCTCCTACCCCTAGTTGTGACTTCACAGCCTCCACATTGTGAACAATAACCTTCTGTCGTTTATAAATTATCCAGTCTTAGGTGTTTGTCTTTAGACATTGCCAAATGTTTCTCAGAGGGGCAAATCAACCAGTTGAGAACCATTGGTTTAATTCATCTCTTTTATTGGATGTCTAGAAAAATAGATTCAACAGTGAATGATGGGGAGAGAGGAAAAAAAGGAGCTTTGGTAGGCTTATAAAGGAATTGGCATTTTGACTGGGTATGGAACAATCAATTAGATTTTGTCTGGTGGAAGATTGGCTGAAGCAATAGAAAGTAGAGAAAGAAATTCTAGATCAAGGAAACCCATGATAAAAATGAGAGCAGAGATTTAGGTCAAATGGTTTAGTATAATCTCAGTGTGAGACACCTCTTATGGGGAAAATTTGGAAAGATAATTGGCGGATTACAAAGGTCTTGAATGCCAAGATGTGGAACTTGAACATGAGCTTGCAGAGAAGTGAACACATCTTTCATTTTGAGCAATAAGTCTGACTTTAAGAAGTGGGAACTGGGTGTTGAGAGACCAGTTGTCTACTGTAATAGTCGGGAATAAGAAGGCCTGACCTGGGCAATGGGAACCAGAATTAGAAGCTCCAAGGGTCCTCATTTCCTCAATATTAAAGGAACTGAAGAGATGCTGGAGCTGAATAGTGATTAATGAAGCTTTCACAGACATATTTGTGCATTTAAAGAAAAACTCTCTTAATTCAAGGAAAGTACCTCACCAGCGGGAATTTCAGGGGGTGCAGGCCTTTACAACCACACCTATGAAGCAACCCCCTATTTTATTGGTGTGTTGTCAGCTCAGGATCTAATTATAGCAATTGCCTATAACAAATGGTATTGATGCTTGAGGTTAAAAAGGGAACTAATACTTCCTAATGCAGCCTCTTTAAATTTGCATCGGAAGGCAAAGTCGTCCACAGAAGACCTGAAGGACTTTGAGAAGGAACTCAGTGCTTTTGCCCTTGACACTGGGTTCCTAATCTTAGTAAGAGAAACGGAACTACCCCTTTCTCTCAGGTCTGCTTGGAAGATGAAGCCAGTTTGACTTTCTGCCAACTATTGCTGTCTCTTGAAAAAAAAAAGAAATGTAATTATAGAAACGGTCTTTGCATCATTGTATTTTACAAGTAACAAATCCATTAAAAGCAAAGGAGAGAAAGAGAGAGATGATACGAGATAGAGATAGAGAGAGAGAGGGAGAGAGAGGGAGAAAGAGAGAGTGGGGAGAGAGGGAACTTGTTCAGAGATCTTGGAACTTGGGGGTTAAAGAGAAAATATTTATAAATGGAGGCTTCCTAGAAGTAAAATTAGAAATGAACAACTGAAACTGTGGTTGTCACCCCACGGGACAGGTGAGGTGGCCCTACCACCGCGCTCCAACCTTCCCCCTCCCTGCCTTCAATCTCTCCTCACTATTCGGACCTGCTGATTAGTGAATCGATGGGGAAGTTTTGGTGTAACCTGTATATTTCCTGACTTGAGTCAAATCAGAAAAAAAGTACAGAAAGGAGATATGGTGTTGAGAGCAAAGGGAAATTGACTAAATGTGAAATCTTCAGTCACCATAATAACTTCAAAGTGTCCATTTTGCATTTCACTGAAGGTTCTTGGAGATACAGGACAGCAGATCCTCATACCTAGCAATGGAGTCTGTCAGGCATGGCTTATGTGTCCCCATGTGATGCCATCATCTTGGATTTTATTTCACTGGCTCCCCACTGGAAAGCATGCCACACAATTGATGGCTGCAGGCTTAGAAAGTTTTTCTGACTATAGAAAAAACAGTGACAAGGAAGTTGGAAGATTCTGGAGGCAGAGATAATGTGAGCAATGAGTTAGTTGCTGCTTGGAGAGATCAAACTTCATTAGATGGTGGGGATGTGTGTTGATTTGATTTTATAGTATTTCCTCTGAATGAATGGGATGAGACCTAGATGCATTTTAACAAATGACAAAATAACAAATAACAAATAACAAAATCCAAGCCTGTTCTCTTCCATTCAAAATGTCCAATGAAATTGGAATAAAATAGAAAGGTTTTAACTAGTTTTTTTGTACTGGTGGGCAAAGTTCATCTTTGATTTCAACTCAGAAAAAGGCTTTATTTTTGTGTGCCATGCCATATTAAGGGTACAGTGCTCTGCCTATGGAAGCTGGGTGGAGCTGCAATAGTGTCATCTGTAAACTGCCTGATGTGAATTGATCTTGGCATAATAGGAGATCGTCCCCTATTGACGTGTTTGTCTGCAATAATAGTTTGTCTCTCGAGAAGGGTGCTGTTTTCTGAAAGCTATTAATGAAAAAGTAAACCTTCTGCAAATCAAGACTTGGGAAGCATAGAACGAATGTTGGCAAACTTTGTCACTATTGACAATTGCTATTTTAATGTTCACTGGTTGGTCAGAAGCAGAGTAGTCATTGGTTAAATAAGTTTTAGGATGAAACCCCAAATATTGACATGGACTCAATCTATAATTTGTTAGCCATTGCTCGCTTTTAGCTGGTTTGAGGATGGTAGCTAAGGTAGAAACACAGAGGGAAGTGGTGTTAGTAGATGGTCAGTTTCTTCTTTTATTCTTTTAAAATTCTCTAAGTGCTAACCATTCACTAAAATCAGTAGGCCTCATAAACCATTTTCTTGTTCTGATATAGTGGGGTGCTGGTGGGGACTGTATCTTAATTTTTGAAATCCGAAAGAGTGCCATGTGGAGGATTCAGAGAACTTTATGCGAATTTGATGGAGCCTGGATCTGTTTTTGGTGGGGGCCTGGTGGGAGGGCTACTTTTGGGGATTGTTCAGCAGGCCCAGATAACAACAAGAACGATGGCTGGCATTTGTGGAGTGTTTCCCTCCTAAGTGCCTCACAAATGTTCATCCATAGACAGCTTTAATGGCCCTATGACATGTCCCCATCTTAGTGACGAGAAGATGAGGCCCAGGAATGTTTAATACATTGGCTGCTAGTCCATGGCAGAATCAGAACTTAAAGCCAGGTGATCTGATGTTGAAGTCCACACTCCTAGCACCCATGATTCCTCTTGAAATAATTTATGCTAGGGTAAACAGGTAGAGGTATGGCCAAACAAAGGGACTCTTATCAACCTGGACAGGCCTGTGGAATATGAAATCTTGGAAATTAAATAAGTAAATAAATAGAAAAGGATGAGAGGTGAGGAAGAAAATCTGAACTAGGCTACTTATTTTTAAGCTCTGATCCCAGGGGTGATAGTGATCAATGTAAGAAAAGGATACCACTTATTTACAGCAAGTATTTATGGAATATCTACTGTCTTGTAGGCACCAGGCAGCTGTGCAAAGCAGAGGACCCTACAGCATTCCCAGGAAGGAACAGGCATCCCTGACCTTGGAATCTGGAGACTCTGGCTGCATATTGCTCTTGGAAATTTCCAGTAACTCAAGTGCACCTTGCACTTTTCTCAACTTTCTGCTGGAACTTGTGCTCCAGGGAGTCTCCTTAAGAGTTTCAGGTGTGGTCACCAACACAGTAAGTGAGTGGTGGCCCTGGCAGAACCAGCAGAGGCAGAGGTCATGCAAAGCCAAGGTGCCCCTGCTCGTGGGAGTACAAGGGGGACACAGTGATCCCAGAAGAATTGAAGACAAAACCTTCCCCTCTTGAACACAGGTCTGAGGATCTTACCTTTACCTGTAATTTGTTTTGGCCCTTCTTTATTTGCCACAGTGCGTGACTTGATAGGAACTGTTTAATATTTCTTTAGCCCACAGACTATGAATCTTTATATGTTTGACTACAGAAATCTAAATTTGATTATGTGAATTCTATCCAACTCCACCAGACCTGTACGCTGCATTACTATGCTGGCTGCCTTCGTTTGCCTGTCTAAATCCACTCTCCATCTCTCATCTCACTGTGTGTCCTAGGAAGTGAGCTGTTAGCACTGTTCAGTGGGCTCCTCCAGCTTCTGCTGGGAATCAGTCAATGGAAAGCACTGGCAGAGACCAGAGGATTGGAGAAGAGTGATAGGAGGGTCTATCTCCCTGACAGGCCTACTGCTGGGTCATGAGGTGGCAGTGGTTTAGTTCCTCTGTGAAAAGCCACAGCTCTTGTCAGACAGCCTCTAGTAGAACTATAGTTTCAGTCTTGTCTGGGTTCCTGTGACCATTGTCTCTAGGTCTATGAATTCCTAATGTGCTGAGATCTTAAAATATAAGACACAATTATAGAACATTAGGTATGGTCTAAAAACCATGTGGTTGAGAATGGTAGAATAAGAGGAAGTATGGCTTAGAATGTGGAAAAGGCACTTTATTGTTCTCAGAAGAAAAAGACAACAAGGGAACAGGAAAGCCTATTAAGTGCAGAGAATTATCTATTGATCCTCTATTATGAGCCAGGTCAATATGCATGAATCAACTTGCTTCACTGGACCAGTAGTCTTATGAGATCTGCTGTTATTCTTATTTTAGAGATTATGAACTTGACTGTGGTTATACAGTTAGTAACCACTGCTAGTTAAGTGGCAGAGCCTGGACTGTACTGCAGACCTCAAGAGGGGGTGAAATTGCTGCTTCTACCCATGGCACCTCCTAGGAATAGGCCATCCTTCCCTGGCAGTGCTGGGCTTGGAGACAAGGGTACAAGAAAAGGGAGGCCAGAATGTCACAGACGATGACAGATTCCAGATGTCAGGTCCTTTCTTATTTAGGCAGCAATTAAGATAGCAAGAAAGACCAGGGTACCAGGATGAAGAGAGAGCAGCTTGGTGAAGGTTGAAAGGGTGCACAAGATGCACCCTCAGTCTGTTTTTTGTTGCTGTAATGAATACCACAGATTGGGTAATTTATAAGTAGAGGTTTATATAGCTAATGGTTCTGGAGGCTGGGATGTCCAAGAGCATGGTGCTGATGCTTGCCTAGGCCCTTCAGTGCTGCACCATAACAGTGAGACAGAGCGAAAGTGCTAGGTTGGGCCTTTCTTCCTCAATCTTACAAAGGCACTAATGCCATCATGGGTGTCCCATACTCATGACATCATTTAACCCTGATTACCTCCCCAAAGCACCACCCCCAGATGCCATTAACATATGAATTTGGCATTTTAGTTTCCAATACATGAACTTTTGGGAGAATACATTAAAACCATAGCAGTGGTCAAGATTTGAATGCTAGCCTCAAATACATACTGTACGTAAAGTTTTCTCTAACTTACTTACTTTCAACTGTATCAGAAAAATAACAGCCAAGGCCTTCATATCCTTTGGTTGAATGGAAACCATGAATATGAATGGCTCAGAGAGATCATTATTCCTAACAGTACTTGTGACTACTTTGAAAACTTTATTTTATAAGACCCTCCTACTAAGAGGGTCCTTTGGTTGGAAAATGATTACCATTTAGAATCAAGTGTCAAAGAATGGTCTTATGCTTTGAAAAAGGAATTACAAATTCATTTCCATTTTAAATTCATACTCTTCTTCTTATGAGAATATGTACACGTGTAGCTTCCAAAGCTAGAGCAAGTCTTTGGAATCAGACAGAACTGGCCTCAAATTTTAGCTTAGCCATAAAGTTAGGGTGTAGCTTGGCTGTATAAAAGAAACTTGAAATAATAGAGGGATCAAAAATAGCATTTTTCTTTTAACTTCTCAGTCTGAGATAGGTGGCCTGGGACTGGTACAGCTGTCCCTCACTATGAGGCTGTTCAGAAACCAGGCTTCTTCAGTTTTGTTTTTGCACCACCCATAAGATGATGCTTTCAACTGTGAAGTCCAAGATGGTTTTTACGTCATCGATATTCCAAGCAGCAGCCTGGTGGCAGAGGAGAAGTATTGATGGGAAGAGCTCCTTCCCTTTAACAGCAAATCAATGGGACTGGGGCTGTAGCTCAGTGGCAGAGCACTGGCCACTAGCATGTGTGAGGCACTGGGTTTGATCCTTAGCACCACATTAAAAATAAGCAAAATAAAGGCATTCATCCATCTACAACTACAAAAAAAATTCTTTTTAATAGAAATAAAAATTTTTTATAAAAGCAAATCTATGAGGTTCCCCAATAGCATGCTGTCTCTCTTCAAAGCTCATTGCCCAGATCTTAGTCTCATGTCTGTATGTGGCTGCAGGTGGGACTGGGAAATGTAGTCCTTTTCCTAAAAGACATTATCAAGTCCAAATTTATCACTATGGGACCAACTATGTGACTTTGGCTAATGAATTAAGTTCTATGTCTCCATTTCTGCATCTCTAAAAGGCGACTAATAAAAGTCTATCTCATAGAGTTGATATGATGATTAAAAAGAAATGCATTTGATGCACGTAGTGAGCACTTGATAGAGAAGCTAGGATTATTATTATTGTTGTTGGTTCAATAATAGGCTGGAAGCAGTTATGGAAACAGCCCACCAGGACCCTGAACTTGCCATTCCTTTCCAAAGAAGGCTCATGTTTGAATCCTCTAAAGGTCTTTCTGATTAGGGCTTAGTGATCAAAAAATTCCAGTGAATGCAGAAAGGTACTTTTCACATTATTCCTAGGAGAAAAGCAGTAGTGGTGACTATGATTTCTTCCCCCAGTCACCAGCTCACAGAGGACCATGGGGTAAGGTGGATTCATCTTCTGCTGTTCATCATGTTCATAGCTCACCTTTCATTTCCCAAACCTGGTCCCCCAATTTCGAGCTGAAGTCTCCCAACTCCTTAGTGTTTTAGTTCCACACCTGGGCTCCTGTCCAGCCTGGAGCAGAAGCCAGTCATATTTACACTGAAGTTAGCAATGAATTATTATTAGAAAATAATTTTCATAATCACCCAGTTTGCCTTTTGCTGGCTTTGTTTTATGAGGCTGGTAATAAAGCAGGTGCTAAATCTGATGGAAGAAGAAGCGTCTTCCTTCTGGAAGTGTGGCTCAGAATCACGTTAGGGAATGCATTTGCGCTCTGATGTGGCTAATCCATTTTTAAGAGATCCTGTAAAGTATCTGCAGTTAAGTTACCTGAGCCTCTCTGGAGGTTAATTCATTTATCCTGTGGCTTATAAAACACCAGTTCTTCCATGTGGGTGGCCTAAAAGGCATTGCTTTGTTTTTAGGTAGCCACAGATTTGCCAAACACCCTCCATTCAAAATCACCAATCATTGGTTGAGGGCCTCTTATGTGCCAAACACTTTTATAGTTGCCACCTTTCCCACCTTCCCAGAATGACATTGTCAACCTGCTTTTGTGGAAGACCAATTGGACCACTCAGCACAGCTGAATCTCAGGGTTCTGTGATGATTCTTTCCTTGGCCGTGTTGGGGACTGAACCCAGGACTTTGCACACACTAAGCAAGCACTGTACTATTGAGCCACATTCCAGCCTCTGTGGCGATTCTTAATGCATTTCGCTTCATTGTGTCCTTGCCCTGATTCCTCCTCATGGAAAAAATGATCTCCTTAACTTCCTCACTCCATCTGGCAGCAAAAATTGAGAGCCCATGGTAGTTGAAACATACATAGATTTTAAATTGGCAGGGGTTTGAGGTTCTTTCTGTCTGTAAATCATCAAAGAATTCCTCAGCAGCAAGGTTTCCATTATTAACACAAAGAGATGCTAATAAAACCTGTTTAAAACCAATAGCTTTTCTTTATTTCCTTCTCTCTTTCCTTCCTTTCCCTTTTCCATGTCCCTCCTTCCTTCCCTTTCCATTCCTCCCTTCCCTTCTGCTCCATCTCTCCCTTTCCCTCCGCTTGCCTTCTTTCTTTGGATGGATGTAAATTGCTGTGACTGCAATAAGCAGCCTAAAGGTTTTGGGGTTTTGGTGAACTTAGATTTCCAGATCACAGATAATCACTAGTTTGTCCTCACTACAGCGAACTCACTTGTTGCCCTTTGCACACACAGTTAAGAAAACCAAAATGAATTCGACTCCACATTCTTGTTCTCCACAGTGAGGTCCTATCACTTGACATGCATCACTTACAGTAAAAACTTTGGTTTTCCAAATTGATCCAGTGTTCCTCAATTCCATCTGGAGAGGAGAAGTGGTAATGTAAAACAAGGGTTCTTCGCAGAATAAGGGCCATGTGTGGAACTGAAAGCATTCCTTCTCACTGTGGCTTACGTCTCAACAGCAGCTCTGGGAATCTCCTTTAGTGATAGCAAGAAAAGCTGGGGCAAGGCAACCCAACTTCTTTAATCTTTCTATGTTGAATCTTTGCCACTTAAATCTCAGGAAATATCTTGGGTTAAATATAATAGTTTGCATTACCATAACCTGTTACTAGGTGTGGTCTCAAAACAGCTTTTATTTCCATTTAATGACCTTTGATAGTAAAATAACATGACTCTTCTGGTAATTAGTAATGCTTTTCAACAATTGCTCTCACAGACAATTGTTGTGAATTGGCCTAATTCTACAAGTGTGGTTGTGTTTCATATTAGTATTTGTACATAGATACAGGGAAGAGACTACAGATAGGCAGAAATACTACACTTAACAACACTGAAAACTTGAAAACCTCATTTGTGTCTCTTTCTCCTATTAGGTTAAAGAACAAAAGCCCAGTCAACTATGCATTTTTAATGATTTGTTTATTGAAGATAAATGTTTTGTTTCTTCAAAAAAGTCTAAAACAGAACATGATGATTCTCATAACTTGAAAGAACCATAAGCTTTTCCTCTAAACTCAAAGAAACCGGCATCAACTGTTTTCTTTTTTTCCCTGGGAAAAAAAAGAGGAGACCATTTTCCATAATATGGTAAAATAGCCCATAAGGCATTATTCAACAACTTGGGGGAAGCATTGCACTTTTGTTGATTTGAATATTGAAAAGTTTGCAGGGAATGCATTCATAAACTAAATTTATGTGAAAGTGAGAAAAACGCAAAACTCCATTTTGTAAAAAGTGGAAAAACACATATTAAAAAGTTTGAAAGGATACACATTAAAATGTTAGCATGGTTTTCTCTGGATTTTGAGATCATTTACTGGTATTGTTTACCTTCTCAATACTTTGATGCCACTTTCCATTTCTACAGTTGTTAGGTTATATTCTTTTAAGAGAAAGGTATTTCTTTAAGAGAACACATGTGCATTAGGGCTGGGCGTGGTGCTGCGCTTGCCTATAACCACCACACCCATAATCCCAGCAACTCGGGAGGCTGAGGCAGGAGGATTATGAGTTCAAAGCCAGCCTCAGCAACTTAGTGAGGCCCTGTCTCTAATAAAATATAAAAAAAAGGACTGGGGATGTGGCTCAGTGGTTAAGCACCCCTGGATTCAATCCCTGGTACCAAAAAAACAACCCCCCCAACACACACATGCATGGCCATCTCAACCAATAAAGTAGAATAAAAAAGGAAAAATATAGAAAAAAATGTTGCTTTGGTAAATCAAAACTTTGGTTTTGTTTTTTCTGTATTTATTTCAGGGTCCAGTAAACTTTTTCGTAAAGGGCCAAATAGTAACTGTTCGTGCCAGTGGGCCATACAATGTCCACTGCTATAGCTCTGCTCTGCATCAAGGTACAGAGCACCAATAAATATTGTATAGAAGAGGGAACATAGCTGGGTTCCAATAGAACTTTATGCTGGACACTGAAATTTGAATTTCATATTGTATTTTTTTCTTCTTCTCCCCAATATTTGAAAACATAAAAATCATTCATAGCTTATGAATCATACATAAGAAATTGACAGCTCAGGATTTATCCCTCAGGTCATAGTTGGCCAACCCCTGCTTTATTCTATCATTCCATATTTTTCTAAAAAACTTAAAATAAAGATGCATTCATGATTTTTCAGCTTTCTTACTTTATAAATTTTAATAGTGTCAAGTATTTTTAATGAGTGCATGTACTTGGATCATTTCTGTTGTAAGAATTCATTCCTGTGGGTGGGAGCCAGATTGGTGCCTCTGAGATCCTAGATCTGTGGGGCCAAGTTCTACCCTAGGTTAGAATTCAGGTGATGCTGAGGAGAGGGAAGGGGGTCTTTCCCAGCAAACCTGGCAATGTCAAAGCCATTGGGAGCGGCTCTGCTTGGTAGCACGCAACAGTCCAACTCTTCCTGAGGCTTCATCAGGACCTCCGTGAGAAGGAAGCAGTAATTCTCCTCCAGGCTGCCACAAGGGCTGAACTGGAGACACTTTCCCCACTGGTATGACTCAGAAATAACCCCACACCGGTACCTTGCTGGTTCAAAGAGGATGTTGTTTCTAGGAGAGGGGGTATCCGGAGCCAGAGGCCATGGCGGTTCAATGCTAGTAATTTTGTGGTCCTTCTGAGTGGCTGCTGTTGTAAGCTGCGGTGAGTCTGGGGTGGGAGGGAATAGACTTAGACTCTACTTATTTTTTTTCAAGTATTGACAGATTATTTAGTGGAAGGCTTGCTTATTCCCAGAATCCTTTGTTATGTTGCTTTTGTTGTTTTAAAAAATAAAATACTTTTTGGATCTCTTTAACTGTTTATTTCCTAGCTTAGTAATGAACAGGCTCCTCAAAATCTCACCTTGACAAGATCTTAGCCACTGAGGAGATGGGGACAGTGGGTATCTGGGGAGAGCATGATGTGAGGTTAAATGCCCCCCATAAAGGAGGGATCAAAGAAGGCAGAATGTGCTTATTCAATCCCTATGATGTTCTAGATCTCTACAGCCCCTGGTACATTGTATTTGCTGTCTATACTCATGATCAGATAGAAGCAATATGGTTCTAGGGCTGATGGGAGGTCAGGGGAGAAGTACAGGGAACATCTTCTTCTAATGTGCTCATGACTTAACGAAAACTCAAAGATTTGTTTATCAGAAGGGGGCTTTATTCAGGGGACATTACAGGACTGATTAAGATCCTTTATTTGTATAATAAAATGTTTCTTAACAGTCTATGTTAGAAAACAAAACAAAAATATATCTATAGATTTCATATTTTGTTTGGTAGACCAGGGTCTCACTGCACAAAAGCACACCTTGAAACAACTTGTCGTGACAAAGAGATGAGTGTGATTCATTTGCTTTGGGTGGGGTCCCCATCTTTGGAACCCTGTGGATCTGGGGAGGGATTTGTGTTATAGCATATCTGCAGACAAGCTCCTGACTTCAGGGGGCACTGGACTGATCCGCATATCCTATGACAACATCCAGACACCAGCCTGGCAGGAGACCAGGGCTGGAGGGTCACCCAGCACCCTGGAGAACTGGAATTGCCATGAACACCCTCCTCTTTGGCAGATCTCTGTATTATTCTTTATTAACCCAACAAAAGCGACAAGAAATTACTTTAGTTGAAAGAATGTGTTCAGGTGCCTCAGTAGTTCCAGGATTTGGGGGTGGACACGTGAGGTTTAGGACACTTCAAACTTTATCCTCCTGCAGGCTGAGCATAGTCTCTTGAAGGCTGACAGAGTAGCACTTCTCACTTTCAATCAGTGATAAAGGACACTTCAATTTTAAATAGTTTTTCTTTTCTGAGGTAAAAACATCTTGTAATATTTATCTCTGGAATCACAAATTGGAAAATTTTACTGTTTTGCAGAAATTGATTTTTAAATTATTTTTTATTTTTACAGACTTCATTTTGATTCATTGTACACATATGGGGTACAAATTTTCATTTCTGTGGTTGTGCATGATGTACATTCATATCATTCTTGTTAATCACACATGTACATAGGGTGATGATGTCTGTCTCATTCCACCATTTTTTATACCCCCACCCCCTCCCCCTCTTATTTCCCTCTACACTGATTTTTAAGAACTTTATTTTTAACTTTTTATCCTTCCAGTTTTAATAAACCTGCTGGGATTTTTGAAGCTCAGTGACATTGAAAGAGGCAATCAAGAAAAAAGAGAAGTGTGTGTGTGTGTGTGTGTGTGTGTGTAGGTATAAAGAAATGAGAGTTGCTGCTATATCGCAAGCAAAATGTAGGATTTGAGAGTCAGGCAAAGCACAGGTTAAAATCTAACTAACTCCAGCATTTATGAACTAAGTGGTTTAGGTCCTATGTATCCAGGTTTGGATGACCTCAGTTTTCTCACCTCTGAAATGGGTGTGTTAACTGCTTAGCACTATCAGAGGAGTGTAAGCATTTCTCTTATTTAATATTACTAAAGCAGGTACTCAGTAAATGGAAACTTTCATAATAATAATAACCAATCATGCTTTTTAATAACCTCAGAAAAAAATTTTATAGAACCCATGGCCCACGCCCATAGCTTTAGAAGTTCTGTAGTTTTTGATTACTTACCAGTTTTCCATTGGGCTCAAGAATTTTTATACCTGTTAACTTAAGTTTCAGTACTCCAGATTTCGAAATGTATATAGATCTTATGTCACAGGGATTGAAAACTAGGAACCAGGATCCATGGGTCCTGCACATGAAGGTTGACTAATCCATTCTGCCCATCATTCTTAGGTCTTAAATTGATCATTCTTAATGCCTAATCATGCTGCTGCTCCAGATAATGGAGTTATTAAAGTCATACTCCTTTGCCAAATCAAATGAGCAAGAAAGAGTATTCACTGTAGGAATTTTACTTCCAGGCAAAGGGAGTACTCACGAAATGCATTCTGGAGGAGAGTTGTGGTTTTTAACTTGAAGGGAAGGCAGCAGATCAGTGAGGGTGGTGGCAATCTGAAAGGCCAGTGGATGGCCATCTAAAGTCTTACTCCAAGAAGACTGAGCTGGACAGTGGGAACAGAAGCATGAGCACAGGATCAGTGGGAATCACTAGGTTAGAGCTGAGCTTTCTGAGATGTTAGAGTCACTGTAAGACCTCTCTGGAGGTTGGGCTTGGGGAGTCAGGGTATGGGGAGTATTAAGAGTCACACTGAGTCACACTCTCTCACACACACACACACACACACACACACACAAAGTCCAAATGCACATACCATACAATTGGGGAATAAGGAACTCCTCAAAAAAAATATTATTTGGTAGTTGAAGTTTGCTAGTTAATCCCCTAAAATGGTTCTCAACTTTGGCAGTACAAGAGAACCATTTCAGTAGCTTTAGAGAAACACTAACACTTGGGCCCAAACCCACAACAACTGAATGGAATTTGCTGAGATGGATCCTAGATAGGGATTTTTTTTTTTTTTTTTTTTTTTT
>JAJEJO010000470.1:364380-470301 GCA_020662805.1 Glaucomys volans
TGTGTTAACTGCTTAGCACTATCAGAGGAGTGTAAGCATTTCTCTTATTTAATATTACTAAAGCAGGTACTCAGTAAATGGAAACTTTCATAATAATAATAACCAATCATGCTTTTTAATAACCTCAGAAAAAAATTTTATAGAACCCATGGCCCACGCCCATAGCTTTAGAAGTTCTGTAGTTTTTGATTACTTACCAGTTTTCCATTGGGCTCAAGAATTTTTATACCTGTTAACTTAAGTTTCAGTACTCCAGATTTCGAAATGTATATAGATCTTATGTCACAGGGATTGAAAACTAGGAACCAGGATCCATGGGTCCTGCACATGAAGGTTGACTAATCCATTCTGCCCATCATTCTTAGGTCTTAAATTGATCATTCTTAATGCCTAATCATGCTGCTGCTCCAGATAATGGAGTTATTAAAGTCATACTCCTTTGCCAAATCAAATGAGCAAGAAAGAGTATTCACTGTAGGAATTTTACTTCCAGGCAAAGGGAGTACTCACGAAATGCATTCTGGAAGAGAGTTGTGGTTTCTAACTTGAAGGGAAGGCAGCAGATCAGTGAGGGTGGTGGCAATCTGAAAGGCCAGTGGATGGCCATCTAAAGTCTTACTCCAAGAAGACTGAGCTGGACAGTGGGAACAGAAGCATGAGCACAGGATCAGTGGGAATCACTAGGTTAGAGCTGAGCTTTCTGAGATGTTAGAGTCACTGTAAGACCTCTCTGGAGGTTGGGCTTGGGGAGTCAGGGTATGGGGAGTATTAAGAGTCACACTGAGTCACACTCTCTCACACACACACACACACACACACACACACAAAGTCCAAATGCACATACCATACAATTGGGGAATAAGGAACTCCTCAAAAAAAATATTATTTGGTAGTTGAAGTTTGCTAGTTAATCCCCTAAAATGGTTCTCAACTTTGGCAGTACAAGAGAACCATTTCAGTAGCTTTAGAGAAACACTAACACTTGGGCCCAAACCCACAACAACTGAATGGAATTTGCTGAGATGGATCCTAGATAGGGATTTTTTTTTTTTTTTTTTTTTTTTTTGCAGTGCTGGGAATTGAACCCAGGGCCTTGTGCTTGTGAGGCAAACACTCCACCAACTGAGCTATATCCCCAGTCCAATAGGAAAGTTTTTGAAAACATTCTTGGTAATTCTCCTGTACAACCAGGTTTGGTAACTGCTGCCCCAGTACATTTTAAATTTAAATTATTTTTAGTGAATGGATTGTTCTTTATCCTGTGAGCTAAGACTACAATACTTCTATTGCTATTCAATTTTCTTCTTTCTCTGCTGTTGCAGCCAGCCAGCCATCTCTGGGAGCTATTTGTCCTCCTGTTTCCTCTCATCTAGTGTAATCTGAAATTTCTAAGGATGTTTATAATATCAGGGGAAGCTGCTAACCAAAATTGTTAGAACTGCGGTTCACAATCATTCCATCCATTTGACTGGTGGCTTTTTGGTCTTCCAAACTTCTAGTTTTGAGATCTCCAAGTATTAAAATGCTCTTAGTTCTTAGTTATGGAGACTCAGAACCCAGAACCCAGAAACTTGAATCATGGAGAAGTGGGGGGTGGGTCAGTCCACTTATACACTGCAGCTCCCCCATTCTCAAAGTGAAGAATTTGAGCAAGAGTTCTTAGAGGAGTCTAAGTGTCAAAAGGCAGAGCGGAAGTCATAGTACCAGAGATCCATATGATGATTCTGTCTCTATCATTAGCTATGTGACTAGGGCTGGTTATTCTATTCCCTGGACCAACTGTAAAATACAGATGTATTAGTTTTAAAAAAATAGGACATATTTCAAACAGAAATCATATTGAAAAATATGATAATTACATATGCACTTACCACTATAATAATAAGTTCTACTATTTTTTTTCACATTTGCTTCTTTATGTTTTGAAGATACTATCAAATCCTCTTCTTGAACCCCCTGGGTAATCCCATTCTCCTTTCTTCTTCCCCAGAAATAACCTCTATCTCACTGTGGAAGTCTGTTACTCCACATGTATATTGTTACTCCACATGTATACCCATGTATATTGATTCTGTAACCAACCTGTTCACACACAACACACATGGCTCCATTTTGCTGGTTTTTGCACTTCAAATGAATGGTCTGACTGTTCTTATCCTTCTTTAATTCACTTTCTAAAAATGTGATATTATAATTTTGATGTTAATCCACGCTGATGCCTTTGGCTCTGGTCTGTCTGCATAGTGTCCCATTCAATGAAGGCACCATTTAATTCAGCCATTCTTTGTTGATGTTGCTCAGGATAGAGAAATGGGAAGGTTTCCTTGAGTCAGAACCTTTTTAATCTGGCTTAAAAATGTGAATTTTTCTGAGGAATTTTTGGGACACTTTTGGCTTTTCCCCAGTGTCCTCCACTGTCCACTTTTTCGAATGGTACCTTGGTATCAGGTGGGAAATCAGCAGAAGTCTGATCTTTGAATGATTGGGGGTCATCACTGCGTCTAGTGAGTCAAGAGAAGCTGTCTGAGTCCATTTTCTACTGCTATAGAAGAATACCATGGACTGGGTAACTACTAAATCAAAGGAATTTATTTCTCATAATTCTGGAGGCTGGGAAGTTCATCATCAAGGTGCCGGCATTGGGTGAGGGCCATCTTGCTGCATTATGTCACAGCAGAGCGCATCGCTTGGTGAGAGAGCTCTGCTTTATAACAAAGCCACTCCTTCAAAAACTAACCCAATGCCACAGTAACGGCATTAATCCACGCCTGAGGGTGGAGTCCTCATGAGCTAATCACTTTTTCAAGTCTGCATCTCTCAATACTGTTACAATGGCAATTAAATTTCAACATGCGTTTTGGAAGGAACACAGCAGGCTGGGTCATGCTGTGGCTACGAGCAGACTCTGGAATCAGGCTGTTTTGCATTGTAACTTGCCACCTGTGTGTCCTATGATCTTGAGCAAATTGTGTGTCCTCTCATCTAGAAAGTAGGGATACAATTGTACTTCATCTGTTTGCCACGAGGGTTATAAAAGATAGTGCACATAGTGCTTAGCAGCTGGGCGAAGTGGGGCACTCCTGTAGTCCCAGTGACTTGGGAGGCTGAGGCCAGGAGGATGGCAAGTTCAAAAAGGCCAGCCTCAGCAACTTAGCAAGGCCCTATGCAACTTAGCAATATCCTGTCTCAAAACAAAAAAAGAAAAAGAACTGGGGATGTGGCACCCCTGGGTTCAATCGCCAGCACCCCTCAAAAAAATGCTTAGTAGGATGTAAGTGCTTGATAAAGTATATGTGTACGTGTGTGTACACATAGGGAGAGGGAGAGGGTGGGATCTCTGCCATGAGTAAGGTGCATGTTTATTGTTTATTGTAGCATAACACAATGACTGGCACTTAAACATTTGTCAAAAAGAAAAAAAGTAAATGAGCTAGTCTATAACTGAGATGATTGAAAAAATGTATTTTCTGTGGAATCAGTGGAAGCCAGTCTGTGAATGACCACAAAGAAGTTTTTCAGTGGTTCCTTTTAGTGAAGAGTGACTCAGAAAAGTTGAGAAGAAAATCTCCTGAAGATCTAATAGTCTGCCATGCAACCATTTCTTCCAATCTTCTTAAACAATCTTGCTGAAGTTTTAGGCAGAAAAGTAAAATATGCAAAAAAAAAAAAAAAAAAAAAAAGCCTACAGTCCAGATATTATCCACAGTTTCCTATCTGTCCCTGTGGCCCCTCTCTGCCCTCATGGTTCCATCCTGGGTGACCAGTGTTCATCCTCTAGACAGCCAGACTTCTGAAGTGAATGTCCACGTTTACATGAGAGCAGCGGGCACTTCCTGGCTGGCTCCTTTCAGACAAGGAGCCTCTGTTCGCTTTGGGACTAGGGAGCAAACAGCCTCTGACAGTACCAGCTGGAGAGTGAAAAGCCCCAGCGCGGAGATGGTTACACTTTACGTGTTTTTGAGCGATGAAAAGGAAGGAAATCCATCGGTTATGATATTGCCAGCCATTTAAAAAGCAATACCCAGCAATAGCATTTACAAGCTAACGTTTAAGAAAACAAAGTGCGTCTATCAGGAGTTTTTAAGTAGCAGAGTTTGCAAAAGTGTCATTTCTACATAAAGCGCTCTTGACTGGCAGCTCATGCTGAAGAGTGGTGGAGTATAGTTAGGGCTGTGTCTTACTTTGGAGGTTGTGTTTCTGTCCAGCTTCAAACTTTTAAAAAACTGTTTATACATTTGAGACATTTTCCTTGACTCCTCCTATTTAAAAAAAAAAACAAGAAGAGGAAAATGAATGTTGCCGCTTGACTTCAAGGTTAGTAAAGGAGTGTGGCTGGTTTGCGGTCACTGGTATGCTTAGCTCAAGTGGATTCAAATCCCTGCTTTGAATCAGCTTTGGCCTGCCTTGGGAGTCAAAGTGGGGCCTTTTGTTAGGGGCCATCTTGAGTGGTGGGAGGGCAAGTATTATAGGATTGTAGTTTGCTGTTGTCACACATGTGAGTTTTCAGGACACTATTTTTTTTCCCCTGTTGAAAATGAAACTTCCAGAGAGGGAGGGGAAGGAAGAGAGAGAGAGAGAGGGAGAGAGAGAAAAGAGAGAGGATGCCCTCCAGAAGGGCAGTGCAGCCATTTAGGCCTGGCTGTCCCTCACTAACTCCATCCCCCAGGCCACTAACCCATGCATTCTCTCTGACCCAGAGATAGAATATAAATGAAATGCTTTGCTGTACAGGACACTAACTGGCAGTGGCCTGCTGGAGCTGAGGCCATTTTCTAAGCAACTCACTAATCAGAAGTGACTGGGGCTCTGGAGAGAATACAGTCCAGCCTTGGTTCCACCCTCCATGCTAATGAAGAAGGCAGTGAGGTGGATAATTAAGGGCAGTGATGTGAATAATTCCAAACTGATCATTCAGAGGTAATGAAATGCGCTAGGAGTTTTGGGGGCAGCAGACTTCCCTTACCAGACATGGCTGTTTTCTGATAAAAATGAGTTGGCCTTTTCTAAGCAGAGTCTGGGAGGAGCCGGCCTGGGAAGGCAGGGGTTGTAGGGAGGAGCTGACCTGGGATTAAGAATTCATGCAGCCATGAAAAACAGTGTTTAGGAAGCTTGCATAAACACAGGGAGACACTCGTGACATGATCTTAAGTGAAAAAAATTGAAGAAGCATGCAAAGTGATATTACGGCTAGCTACAGCAATTTTGAAAACAAACAAAACCAATAACGTGTCAAGACTGTATCTATGTGGAGGAAAGACTAAAAGGAAGTCTACTATCAAGAACATTAACAGTAGTTATCTGGGTAATGGGACTGTAGATGATTTATTTTTTTCTCTACCATAATTTTCCAAATTTTCTTATATTAACTTGGATTACTTTCATAATGAAAAAGGTGAACACACAGAAAATGATTTGATGTGGCAAAATTCTTCCCCAGCATGGACATCATGCTAACTTACTGACTGAAGTGGATGGGCATGGAGTCTAGGCAGGCTACATTTTACTGCATAGGCTGTTACAAGTCCCACAGTCCTCTTCTGCATAGAAATGTTTCCTCCATGAAGTTCAGACTGAATGTGAATCTTTCTGACTGCTTTTCTGAAAGCTTCAGAGATGTTTTCAGAGACAGTAGCTTCTACTATGCTCTTCTTAGGGTAGAACAAATTTCTACCTATATTAGTTTGTTTTCTATTACTATAACAAAATACCATACCCCCCCCCCCAAAAAAAATGAAGCTGGATGACTTTCTACAGAAAAGAGGGTTGGTTAGCTCATGGTTGTAGAGATTCAAGGTCATGGCACTTGTGTCAGCTCAGTTCTGGTAAGGATATAATGGTGGATGGCATTGCAAGGACAAGAGAGCTGGAGAGATCTCATTGCCACAGAGGAAACCAAAGAGTGACTGGGGACTAACTGGGGTTTGCAGGAGAACCATGTTAACCCTTTGAAGGATAGTGTCCCCAATGACCTCAGGCCTTCCTGCGAGGAATTGCCTGTTTTTAATGTCCCACTACCTCAACACCACCACCTTGAGGACCAAGCCTCCAACACATGAGCCTTGGGAGACAAACCACATCTGAGCCATAGTAGCACCATATTTAGTAGTTTCATGGAATCTTCCCTTAGCCTAGTCTTCTAGTTTTAGAACTAGTTATGAATAATACCTACTAAAATTAAATGGACTCCTTATTTCACTAAATCACAGGACTAGTCAAGCTCTGGGGTTCATGGTAACTAGTTGAGAGAAGAGATTGGTTATTTCTCACTCTCACTTATGAGACAAATGTGGGAGACTTGGTAATGAATTATTTATTTTGTGAAGACATTTAATTTAATGAAGTTAACCTGCTATCCCATAATAAAAATTGTATTTTCTTCCACAATTTTTGGAATTTCTGAACATAAAATTGGCTATGATATGAATGTTTGTATCCTACCAAAATTCACATGCCCAAATGCTAAGCCTCAAGGTGATGGTATTAGGATATGTGGCTTTTGGAAGGTGATTTTAGGTCACGAGATTGGACTTCACTGGAGCCTGAAGAGACCAAAGTTCTTCCCTTTTTCTATGTGAGGACATATTGACAAGGTGCCAATTGGGCCCTCACCAAATGTTGAATCTGCTGGCACCTGGATCTGGGACTTACCAGCCTCTAGATGGTGAAAAATAAATTTCTGTTGTTTATAAATCACCCAGTTTATGATATTTTGTGGAGTCACCTGAACAGACTAAGACAAAATCCTTAGGAAGTCTTTTTTTTTTTTCCCTTGGTGGGAAGGGTACTAGGGATTGAATTCAGGGGCACTTTTACCACTAAGCCACATCCCCTGCCCATTTTTTTTTTTGTATTTCATTTGGAGATGAGATCTCACTTAAGTTGCTGAGCCTGGCTTTGAATATATTTGCTCTTATGTATAAACTTATCATGGTCCTATAACCATCACCTAAAGGATGAGGGCAATGCTACTTATCTTAAAAGTTAAGAAAATTGGATGAGACTGTGAAGTGATGAGTATCATGTTTGGAAGATGGTAAGTACTGACTTCGATCCGTCAGGCAGGTGCATGCCAGTTACAAAGCTTACTTGGAAGAGCCAAAAGATACTTTCCATACCCATGACTCCTTCTGAGCACTGCCCTAGGTATAGACAGCCATGTTTATACTCCAATGCCTTGCCCCCTTGACAAATGATTGGGTGGGAGAAGACACTGGCCTGAGAACAGTCATCCTATAGGCTGGTTAACAGCTTATGATATCATACCTGCCTCTGCCTATCTGAAATATTGAGTGGCCAGTTAGCTCCATCAGGTCTTCTCACTGTGCACTGGAACTCAGGACATATTTGGAGACAAAGCCAGGAGCAGTTCCTTTTCCTCTGCCTCTCTCCTCTGGAAACAGACCCAATCTGTTACCCAGAGTCACCTAGGAGAGTGACTTTCCCTTGGATTTTTGGAGTTGACTTCTCTCTCTTCTCTGGGAAGTAGGCTCTGTGGAACTGGGCTCTACGGCACATGCCTGCAGGCCAGGCAGGTACAATTGTGAGACGTGACCAGATGTGGAAACAGGGGACTGGGGAGGACCTGTGACCAAAGAGAAGGCAATTCTGCCAAAGGCAATCCAATTAAAAGAGAATTTATACCTGTCTAATACTTTGCTAATAAAATAAATGAGGTCTTAATGTGTCTCCCACTAGGGATTGGCTGCCCCATTTAATATCAGCTGAGAAGTCTGGGCCTCCTTCTCTCACCTTATAAATGGACTTTCTCCAAGGACTGTGGCTACAGGCACTTACTGGATGAGTTTCTCTGCATTTGGTGGCTGATTAAATGAGACCAAAGATGAAAACCATAAGGGAAAAGATGGGTATATTTGACCGAATAAATAAAAGTAAAACTTCTGTAAATTAAAAAATAATTGTAAATATAAATAGAGCATATTAGTATAATATATATAATGAAATAAATATGTATATAAATAATAAAGCAAATGATAAACTAAAGAGTACGTGTGATAGATATTTTAGATGCTATCAGCTATAATGATCATCAAGACTATGTGACTTCATTCAGCTAGTTATTTTATTCAGCTAGGCATTTCCCAACAACCTTTCCCATGAAGTGACAGGATATCTCTTAAACTTATATTCCTCACTCCATCTGAGTAACCAAGCTCCAGATTAATCTAAGATTCTGGGAGAAGTTAAATATTTTGGTTCTGAACTTTTTTTGGTCATTGTTGGGCCGTTAGTTAGTGCCAGCATCCAGGAAGATCCCTGGAGGGGGGTAGGAAAGTAAATCACAAAGGTGAACAAAGCCATCATTCTTGATATTTTGTGTAATAAACCACCTGCAAACTTAGTGGCATGCTACCAATTCATTATATCATGATTTAATGGACTGCCATGACTGGAAGACCTGGGGTTGGAGGTATCACTCTCATATGACCTTTCCACTTGGTTAGCTTGGACTTCCTTACAGCATGGAGATTCAGGATAGCCTTTGTTTGTTTGTTTGTTTTGTTTTTGTTTTTGTTTTTGCATAGTGGATGATTTCTTCCAGAGGTAGTATTGTGAGAAGCCAAAGTGGAAATTGACTGACCTGTTGAAGGTGAAGCCCAAACCTGGTGTACTATTGCTTCTGCCATTCTGTGTTGGTCGCAGGCCAGATAGGCCATCACAGATTAGAGGAGAGGAAATTACCCTCTTATTGATATAGAGAATGTCAAAGAGTGTTGCCATCTTTAATCCTCTGCCACCATCACGGTGATCTTGCAGGGTAAGGAAGGACCAAAAGATGGCCCAAGGAGCTGTGTGGAAAGATGACTTTCCCTTTCACCTGTGCTTAGCTCTGTGACTTATTATTTTGGCTTCAATGATTGGAGAGAGATGGGAGAAATTTAGAGATGTTTCAGAGAGAAGAGGATCCCACAGATATGATTTAAGTGTTGGGGAGTAGGATCTGTACAGAGGGATTCAGAGAAGTGGAATTGATTTGCAACCTAAAGTGGGGAAGGTTGAGGGATGGCAGGATCATCATTTTCTAATACATGATAGTTGTTATGAAATAGATGCATGATCACAGAAAGCCGAGCAGAAATGGATTGGTTGGGTTGGAAATACCAAAGAATTTCTTAATCAAGATAGAGGTATCTCTGAGACCTGAGAAAAATTCCCTTTTCTGAAGCTGCTTGAAAGAGGACACATTTGATATGCCTGTAAAAGATTTAGAATTAGTTTTACTGGATATAGAATTGGTCGATCAAATCAGATTTTATTTTAAGTAGCAGAATCATTTCCTCAAGCAAGATGTTCTATAAAGCAGATGCGAAGTGATGTCGTTTGGGTTAAAACAAAGGCACGGCAGAAGTCATACATGTTCTCCTCTTGTCCCTGTCGTCTCAAGTGGCCCCAAAGGTCACTGAGTGAGACACAATGACCTTGCAGAGAGAGTTTGAAAATAATTAAAATTGATAAAGAGTTTCTTAAGTGTTCTGTGAAAAGCTAGTACTTGAAGTTTTTGCGTTTGTTTTGGTTTCCTTTTTTTTCCCAAACGGAAGTTAGGCCTAGAGGGCCTTGCAAAATTGCTGAATTCTTTTAATGGCCTAAACTTACAGATCATGTCATTTCTGAACTCAGTTTCTATCTTTTTTGTGTATTGTCAACCCTTATGAATGTACTTTCTATATGAATATTTGATACTAAGTGTACCTAAGTATGAGGAAAGCAGTGGTTACAATTTTTCATTTTAACATTTTACTTCAAATGAAATTAACCACTTTACTTTATTAGTGGTTTCATTTCATTAATGATCAATGAAATTAAGGGCTTCCTTTGTTAACCCTTAAAGAAAATCTTTGTAAAAAAGAGAAAATATCACCAAAGCTACCACTCTCAGTTATCACTAGGCAGTTTCAAGAATAATCCATATTCTTTGGAGTATTCTAACACCATTTTAATACACACATACTAGTGCATCTTTAACACCCGATCAAGTTTACTTAAAAATATACATACATAAAGATTTCATGGTTAATACAGCTTCTCATTCAAAGTGGTGCATTGCGTGGCTGCTCCTTTTCTCTCCTATGAAGGTCACATAATTGGTAGAAAATACACTGAAAAATGATACACAAAGGCACCAAAAATCAGGTACAGTAATATCAGATTTAAAAATATCCAATGTTTTTATATCATAAAGCAAAATGATGCAAAACATTGAAATGATAGAATGGAAAAAGCTTACTAAGCAAATTCCAACAAAAAGAGAGTATTTCAGTGTTAATATTAGACAAAATGGATCTCAAGGTGAAATATATTCAAAGGATTAATGTAGACATTCCATACAAAAGTAGCAATTCACTAAAAGCATATGACATGGGATTTACGCAGCTGGTGCTAGTAGCTTTGACAAGCAGGTAGGTTTGAGGACTTAGATTTTGGCCTGGTCTATGGTTGCAAAACATAAAATAAAACAGAAAAGAACTAAAAGTCCATCAAATGATGGTTGGTAAATAGACTTTGGAATGTTAATACTTTGAAAGACATTTTAACAGTTATAAAGAATGAAGTTTATCTAACAATATATCTAGCTCTCCAAATACATTGTTGATTAAGGAAGCAACTTTGTAGAAAGATATGTTTTCAATAATGTAAAACCATTAACACTCATACAAAACAGTGCTATGTATTTTCTTTGTATACAGATATTTTTATATAAATAAATAAAAAGGAAATTTAAAAGCACACACAAAAGATGTTATTGTGGATACTTCTGTGGAGTGGGGAAGAGGTAGGTGCAAATGAGAGGGGCTTAATCAGAAAGGACTTTAAACTTTTCTGACATACTTCTACTTTTAATCAGAAAGATTTATTCTTTATTATTCATGCTATTGATTTTGTTAATGTACCAGGGATTAAACCCAGGGACACTTAGCCACTGAGCCACATCCCCAGTGTCTTTTAAAATTTTTTCTTTTAAATTGAGACAGAGTCTTGCTAAGTTGCTCAGGGCCTCGCCAAGTTGCTGAGGCTAGCTTTGAACTTCAATCCTCCAGCCTCAACTTCTGGAGCTGCTGGAATTACTGTGCTATTCGTTTTTTTAAAACACCATGATTCTAGGAAGTGCTGTACTAGTCAATGTGTCACTTAGCTGGAAGTGAGAAGTTAGTCTGAACACTAAGGCTGGAGCAGCAAGGGAGTTTATCACCCTACATAACAGGATGTTGAGCGGGGTTGAGGGCTAAGTGCAAAGTTTAAATATGTGCCATTGGACTCAAACTTGAGTCTCATTGGGGACTCATCTATTTTTTTGCTTGGGGGATCCATGGAGTTCTTTTAATCCTCAGGCTGAGAGCAAGACAGGTAGCAGTTGCAAGCAAACATGGAGAAGAGCATAATAGCAAGTGTCTGTAGTACTCGTGTGCACCTGCAGTTTACATGCATTAACTCATCTTCCCCTCATAACTCATTTTACAGATGGAAAAACTGAGGCATTTAAAGACTAAGTAATTTGCTGAAGATTACATAACTAGTAAAAGGTAGATTCGAACCCAGGCCTCCTATGGCATGGAAATATGTGCCCTTGATCTCTGGGCTCTATCCAACACCTAATTTACTCCTTTCCCTTTTCCTCCTTTCCTGTCTCTTCCTTGTAGCTCTCTCAAAACATTTTGAGAGTAAAGAAACATTTCCAGAACCATCCCAACAGACAACTCTTTGCATCTCGTTGGCTCATGCTTACTTCTGGACCAGATTACCGTTGACCAAATGGACCATCCTGAGTTGAAGTGGGGTCAGCTTCTGCAAAGAACATCTGGTGGGGAACCATCGACTGTGAACCTAACTGGGTTCTCCTTGGAGGGGAAAAGGCATGGTGAGAGGAGGGTTGATTCCAAGGAGAGAACCAAGTATATTCAGTAAAGATGATGACTGTTGGTTCTTTGTGGTTCAGTGACTCTTTCACTTGAATGCTTGTTATGTCAAGCACCCAAGTGAAAATTCCCAGAAAGCAGTTGGATATATGGCTCAAATCTCAAGAAAAATCTGGGCTGGAGATACAGATCTGGGCTGAAACTAGAGATCTGATCATCGCCAACACACAGATTGTAATTGAAGTCACAGACATGCAGAAAATTCAATAGGAAAAGTACAGAGACTTGAGAGAAGATAATCTACAAGAATATTCTGTGTTTTGCTCCTGAAGTATATTAAGTAAAATAATTTCTTATGATTAAAAAACTATAACTACATTTAATATGCATAGCCATTATTAATAAATAGGCAGAGGTTTATTTGTTTTAATAGTTTATCCTAAATATCATGAACTTGTTATTCACTAGTCCAAGATGTTAAAGGGTCCAATAATCAACCTTTGAAAGAATAATGTAAAATTGTCCTTGACTAAATGAAGTCATCTTGTACCACGGATGGTCACAGAGTTGTATTGCTTTGTATGTGTCTCGTTTTCAGCAAGCCAGGAGATGACTGTGTGTCAGAGGGTTAATTGACAAGCCCATATCTGGGAGTCTCAGTCTGTAGAGATTTCTCTCTTGTTCACACTGCAGTCCAACATGGCAGGAGGCTGCTCGTTTCACTTAGGAACTTCATCACACCCTTGAGCCATCAAGTCCTCCCCTGGTCCTCAGCATTTGGCTAGCAGGTGAAAGAAGAAAGAAAGAACATAGAGAATGGCATGGATGGCCTCTAGGCCAGGTCTGGAGGTGGTGAACATTGCTTCTGACCCACATGCCATTATAAGAACTTGGTCACGTGGTCATAGTTAACTTCAAGGAAGTCTGGAAATGTCTAGCTGTGTGTGCAGGAGGAGGAGAAAGGTAGGTTGGTGGCACCTAGCTAGTCTCTGACACAGCATGGATCAAGTGAAATGCTTCCATGGTGTGAAGTTTGATGTTTCTGTATGGTCTCGATCCCATATCTTGTTCCTATTTATAGGACAGTTTGCTTAAGCCATGTTCTTCCTCACTGATTACAGCTTGGGAATTATTCTTATTTTATATTTCTACTTATTCAGAATCCCTTCATTTGTGCTTTTGTTGTTTTTGGTGATTGCATTCTTGCTTCCAAGTTCTCTGCCTTCCATTTTTCAAACTTGTACTTCAGACGGAATTCATTTGATTTCTTCTCCAATGCTTCAGTGAAATTTTTTTCTGTATTTATCAGAGTTCTCCCTTGTGGGTTAGCTATTTTTCCACATCTCAAAACTTTAAAACTTTTCAATAAGTGGTCAAACATTCAAAGATACATAACGTTCTTTAATTCATTCAATAAAACCTCAGAAATGTGCTATGTGCTATATTAAGTTCAAAGAAGGCAATTTGTGTTTAACATTGTGAATGGCAGAAATCATAAGCTTAATTTAAAAATATTAAGTAAAGAAATGCCCAGAAACTCATAGAATTCTTGATTAACTGTCATCATGTACCTGTCAACTGTCATTGTTAGCATTTAAAAATTAACTAGTATGGTTTTCATGTGATCCCAGCATGATTAGGGAAAAACCACGCCCAACTGAGCTTTGGGGGAACACGCTGGGGCATTTCAGATATATTGATATTATTTTTTCCATTGTTGTCATTACCATCAAGACCAACAAGGTGCTTAGGGAAACATTAAGCTACAGCTGTTGCAATTAATTGTACCCTTAAAGCCCCAAGAGACAAGCCCCTGCAGTGGCTAGCTTAGTCCTGGGGAGTGACAAGTTCTAACAGGAGACCTTGGCACAGTGTTCTTTGAGTCCCTCTCTGAAGACAATCGGTAGCTTGGCTAGGTGGGACTGGGGCCAAGCCTGGCCTGGGGCTGAGCGAGGCTGGGCTGGGCTGGGCTGGGCTGGGGTTGGGCTGGGCTGGGCAATCTCTTCAACGTGCGGCTTTTCATTGGCTTGGCTGCACCCTACTCAATTACTCTCGCTGGGTGACTCCACTTTATGCAAAATGAAGCAGCCTGGGAACCCTAAACAGAATACCTGACAATTTGCTGCCATTTTACAAGAGTGGCTCTTGGGGCCATCAGTTGGCATTTTGTAGGAAGAGGCCTATCTGCTCACCATCACAGCCAGTGCGGAATGGTGGCCACAGCCCTTCCGCAGTAGACCCAAGGCTGTGATATTTGTCCTTGCTGAAATTCATGAACTTTGCCTGCCTGACACTTGATCAGCATTTTGCTACTCGCATCATGTCACACAAATGGTGCATAATATCACTTTTTAAAAAATTTAAGTGATCTCTTTTATGACTTGTTTGGAAGCCAGAATGAAACTCTTGAATGCTGTATACAAAGAAATCTAGACAGAATTAAATCTAATCAGACCTTGATTATCTGCTGAATCTAAGCACATGTTCTTTACATTGTTCTTGCCTCAGTGGGCTAATTAATTGGTGACTCCACTATGTGTTTGTGGAAAAACAAGTTTTTGGGTGATCCCATGGCAAATGCCCAAAATAAAAATGAGAGTTCATTACTTTATAACCTGCCTCCTGGTAAATGTACACCTTGTTCTCATGTAGCCAAGGACCTGGGGCAAAGTAGGAAATCAGGGGGAAGAGAGAGAGAGATTGTAGCAAACAGTTGAGCAATGTGTGCCAAGCTGTGGGGAAGCAGGGAAGGGTACGGAGGACACCTGCCTGGGCTGGGAGGCTGGTCTTAAACAGGGTTCCTTTGTGTCACTTCTTTCTGGATGTAGTCTGTCGGCTCCAACTCTTCATTGTGGAAAATAGTCATTCAGCTCTTATTAAACATGTCACTGTTAGAAATGAGCAAAAAAGAGATTGCTCTGTGTGGAAAAAGGGGATAGAGGAGTAGGAAAATTTTGGTTGGTCTCATGGAATGATGGCTGCTCCTAACGTTCTCCAAGCCAACAAAGAGAAGGAACTGTGAGCAAAACACTGTGGATGCTGATGTAAAACAGGAAGAACCTGGGGTCATGAGCCTGGCTCTGGAGCTACATAGTACTACACATGACTCCACTTGGCAGATGAGGACCCAGAGAAGGACACGTGCCAAAATGTTAAGAGATGACGGGGTGTTTAGTAGGGGATTTGGTTATGGTTTCCTGAAGCCTCCATTTTTTTTTCTATAGGAATACACACATGCACACACAATGGCTCACAAACAACAATGAAAACTTTAAAAAACAATCTGAGAATCAATAAGGGGAAACCATCCTTGAGGAACCTTGACTTTCAGAAGCAGAGAGGCCAATGACATATCTGTTCTTCTCCAACACATGAATAGAATTTTCATCCAGCACAAAACTTGGAATGGAACCCCCATTTGACCCAGCTATCTACTTCTCGGTTAATACCCAAAGGACTTAAAATCAGCATATTATGGTGACACAGCCACATCAATGTTTATAGCAACTCAATTTGTAATATCTAAAGTTCAACAGATGAATGGAAAAAAAATGTTATATATATATAACATATATATATGTTATATATATATACACACGCACACAATGGTATATATATGTGGTATATATATGACTCAGCCTTAGAGAAGAAGGAAATTATGCCATTTGCCAGTAAATGGATGGAACTGGAGAATATCATAATAAGTGAAATAAGCCAATCCCCTAAAACCAAAAGCCAAATGTTTTCTTGGATATGCAGGTGCTAATTCACAATGGAGTGGGGCTAGGGAAAAATGTAGTTACTTTAGGTAAAGGGAAGTGGAGGGAAGGGAGGAGGTATAGGGAAAGGAAGGATAGTAGAATGAATCAGACATTATTACCCTATGTGCATATGTAACTATATGACTGATGAGATTCTACATCATGTATAACCAGAAGAATGAGAAATTATACTCCATTGTATAGGATGTGTCAAAGTACATTCTACTGTCATTATAACTAATTAAAACAAATTTTAAAAAATTTAAAAAAAGAGTACTGTAGTAAAAGGAAACAAAAATAGGCTTCTGGTTTTGCTCTTGTCAGATTAAGTACACAGACTCAGGAGCCAGATTGTCACTTAGAAGCTAATGAATCTCTGGGCCTTGTTCCCTCATTGATAAAATGGGGGATAGTAATGGTACCTAGTTAATAAAGGTATCAAGAGGATTAAATGAGCAATTTTTGTAAACCCGTATAATAGTCTGACAAGTGTAAGTGGTAAATATGTCTTATTTATTGCAATAATAATGCTATTATTATTACCATCATTATAATCACCAAGAATAGCTTACTAAAACATTGCCATAATCTGTTACCTTATAGACATTGCTGACTCTTTAGTACTGAATTCCAGGAAATGGGCATAGCAATATTTACCTTGCAAGGGTTGTTGTAGGATTAGAGCTAATGCATGCCAAATACAAAGAACATTCTCTGTGGTTTTTGAGAAATAGTTAGTATTATTTCTAGTTATAATGAATGGATTTCGAGCCAACGATTTTTGAGCTCTTACTGTGATAGGTACCATGTTCATCTCTATGGCCCAGTATGGTCTCTCTTGGTGCATACAATTTGTGAGCTTAGAACAACAGAAAATGAGGTTTATAACAAATGTATATAAAGTATGTGCCATATTTGCGCAATAAATGTTATCAGAAATATGGAATTAAAAAGAAAAAGCAAGCAACCAGTGGATTCACCTGAGTTGGGCTTCAGATGACAGAGGCTGCTGGAAGATGTAACTCCTAATGTAGGACCAAGTGCGTGAGTCTGTGTGTGTATTATTTTCTCCCGTCTGACCCAGAGGTCTTCAACTGCTTTCATGATCACTGGTTCCTAACTTCCAGTCTGTCTCAGAGAACTGTCTGGTCTCATCTGGAAGACCCATTAGTTCCAGGGGGCCAGCCACCTCCCAAAAGTGGGAGTTTGGCTATGACAACTAGAAACAGGGCTGACATTTTTTCCCCCAATGGTTGGATTCTGGTTGGTCTGCTCAGGGAAATTCTGAGTTTTCTTTTGGGGGCATTGGGGTGGAGTTGGAGGGGGTGGGTCATGAATCAGCCTTTGGCTTGGCAGACTCTGAGTCACTTATCTTCTGAAGATAGTGCCCGGGGTGCTTGGGCTACATCACCAAGATTTCCAGCTGTCAGCTTCAGGGTGTTAACTGGCTGTTTTTCCTTTAGTGAGAATTAATGTTCACCTGGATTTTTTAATTTGGGTACCGCTGAAACCTGGACTGTCTTAGTGTCGCCAAGATACTACTTAGCATTTAGGTTCTATAAGACACTGGCTCTATTTATGTCTTAAAAATTTTACAGGGCCTTTTAAAGAGTTCTCACCAAATTACTGGAGATTGTATCAGCATCAAGTATGTCATCCACATGAGTATCCTTGGAGTCTCACTGTGAATAATGTGATTAACAAGCATAATGTGTGGCTGCCCAGCACATCTGGAGCTGTATCACCTGACTCTTCAGGTAGCTTCCTGGGAGGGAGGAGCGTGAACACCCTCTTGCTGGACAATTCTTCCTGCCAACGGGGCTGAGCCTGAGAACATCTCAGACCTTCAGCCCTACTGTGGGCCAGAGTAGGAGGATGATAAGTTTTTAAATCAACAGGCTTTACTTATTTACTTATTTTTTTAAAGTTATTTGTTTATTTATTTATTTATTTATTTATTTATTTATTTATTTATTGTGGTGACAGGGATTGAACCCAGGGCCTTGTGCTTATGAGGCAGGCACTCTACCAGCTGAGCTGTATCCCCAGCCCTGAAATTATTTTTAATCAACACATAATAATATACATATTTGGGGGTGCAATACATGTGTCCAATGTGTACTGATAATAGCAGAGTGATTGGCGTTTCCATCTCCTTCAATATTTATAGTTTCTTTGTGTTTGGAAGTTAATAAGAACCCTTTTCTAGTCTTCTAGTTCTTTGTAACGTATGTAGAGCGGTGTTGGTTAACAGGTTCCACAATGCAGCTAGATGGGGAGAAGAAATTCTGATGTTCTGTAGCATTGTAGGGTGACTGTAGTTTTAATAAGTTTTATTTTAAAAATTTTAAAATTTGCTCTTTTTAGATATACATGACAGTAGAAAGTATTTTGATATATTGTACATACATGGAGTATACCTTCGCATTCTTCTGGTTGTACATGGTGTGGAGTTACACTGGCCGTGTATTCATATATGAACATGGGAAAGTTATGTCCAATTCATTCCACTGTCTTTCCCATTCCCATTCCCCTCCCCTCCCTTCCCTTCATTCTCCTTTGTCTAATCCAATGAACTTCTATTCTCTATTGCTGCCCCTTATTATGCGTTACCATCCACAGATCTGAGAGAACCTTTGACCTTTGATTTTTGGGAATTGATAGGCTTTATTTTTTAGAGCAGTTTTAGGTTCTTAGCAAACCTGAGTAAAATGCACAGAGCTCCCATGTACCCTCTGTCTCCACTGACCCCCAACAACTAACATCCCACCCCTGGATAGGTTTGTTACACTCCATCAGCCTAGATGGCACAGGGTCACTCAGTCCATGGTTTTCATAGGTTTCACCCTTGGTGATGGGCTTTGATTAATATGTTACAACTTGCATCTACCTTTATAGAATCGGGCAGAATAGTTTCACTGCCTCAGTGTCATCTGTCCCCTCCTATCCTTCCTACCACCTGCAGTTGAAGGATTTTAAAGTCTTATAAAACAAAGATTTTTTTTTTTTTTTTGATAGACTGAGATCAAGTGCTCCCTGAAGAGAATTCCAGTGTCTTTCCAGCTGTTTTTTCCCAGTCTCCCTCCTGCCATAGCAGGGTTGGTGGTGGGGGTAGTGAGAGGAAGGAATAAAACCTGCCACTCTTTCCCTAGCTCTGGTCTCCCCCCACCACTTTATCTCTTGTTTCTTTCTTTCTTTCTTTCTTTCTTTCTTTTTTTTTCCTTCTTTTGTTTCCAGTTATTGAACCCAGGGTCACTTAACCACTGAACCACATCCCTAGCCCCTTTCTATTTATTTATTTTTAAATTTTGAGACAGGGTATTGCTAAGTTGTTTAGGACCTTACTAGGTTGCTGAGGCTAGCCTCAAACTTGCAATTCTCCTGCCTCAGCCTCCAGAGTCACTGGGATTACAGGCATGCACCCCAGGCCTGGTCTCCCTTTGATGTCCCAGTCTTCTTGGTCCAGGAGAAGGCAAAAGAGGCTTTTCTGGATACAGATAATGCTGAGTTCCCATCGGTTGCATTTGCTTGTGGCCTGGGTTGATGTGGGATATTCACATTGCCTTAATCAACACTGGCAGCAGAGTGATGCTGTGCACATTTTAAACAGTTAGTATAGATCTTGTCTGTTCCAAGTAAATAGTTGACCATGTCTCGTTCAATAGATTAAATGGATGAAATGGCCAACCGAAAATCTCTCCAGATAGCTAAAAAATAAATACACATCCATTTACTTTACTTAGTTTATGCTAAAAGTTTTGGGCACACAAAGAAAGTGACACTTTGGAAGGCAGTAGTCAGCTCTGAGTTCTTCTGCAGAGTCTGGGGCAAGGTTAATGGCACAGAGACACACATCAGAGCCCGAGGAAAGCATCAGGTTTGCTCCAGGGTGAGTCCTCCTCTGCCAACACAGGGCCTGGAAAGGGTGTGGCCCCTTCACGTAGGCCACGCTTTAGGGCAGACTGTAGGCCCAACAAGCAACTGGGCCAGAACCTCCCTGGGCAGGGAGAACTGGTCAGGGGAGTTGCAGAAGGCCTGCAGAGATGTGCTGAAAGGAGGCATCCCACACTGTCTGGTGGAGACCCCTAAGGGTCTCAGGAAACCAGAGCAGGGCCTGGGTGGGGTCAAACCCACATGTGAAGATGTGCAGGGCTGCAGCTGATCATCCCACGGATGAGGCAGTCAGTGTGTGCCAGGCACAGTTCTCTAAGCACTTGACACGTGGCACTACCTACTTCTCAAACTTGAGCACGCAGCACAATCACGGCTTGTTAAACACAGATGGCCGGCCCCACCCCTGGAGTTTCTGCTTCAGCAGTGTGCTCTTTCTTTCTTTGCTTTCTAAAGCTCAGTCATCATCTCACGTCTGTTTGGGTCCTTCCTTCTTCAGGAAGTCTTCCCAGCCTCAGTTATTTCTCCTCTGAACTTTTCCAGCTCAAACTGGGTTAAGGGCAGGGACATGAATGCTTGCTCTACTACTTACCAGTTCTGTGACTTTGAATAAGTTCTTTTATTGCTCTGTGCCTCCAATTTTCTCATGTGAAAAATGGGAATTATAGCATAGTACATACTTCATAGAATTGTTGTGAGGGCTAAATGACTAAATATATATAAATGTGTGTTCATATATATATATATACATATATATATATATATATATATATATATATACACACACCAGACACACACACACACACACACACACACACACACACACACACACATTTCCAGAACCACGCAAGGAATGTTACCTTTATGGATATATGTACTTATATTTGACATCAATTGTATGTGTAATGTATGTGCTCATATCATTTTTCAACCAGTATGAGAAATCATATTTTTCAGTGTGATAAACCCTTCCTTTTTTGTTTCTGAAAATTATTACTATAACTCTTAATGCATACTGAAGTGTCTTTATTATTGAATCCTGTGGTGATAGGATCTGAGGACACCCATTGGGAGCCCATGACAACAGATGATGTAAAGAATGCTGGAGAATTGGGTGGGGCTGCTAACCCCAGGCAAGGAGTCCTTGGCCTTTCATTTGGTTGAAGGAATGTCAGTCTTGTCTGCTCTGCCAATGGGTTGTTTGTTAGAGACTTCCCCACAGAAAAGACAGAGAAAGTAAAGGGAACAGAAGGGAAGGGCAGGAGAACTTGAAGATAAAAGGATAGCAAGTCTGCTGGCAGACAGAGGGGATGGCGTATTGCAATCAGATTCTGCCACATAGATGGCAACCCATACAAGCCTCTGCAGCCACATGGATGACCAAATCAGCTTGGAAGAGCCCTTGAGTCCAAGAGTTCAAGGCCACAGTGAGCAACATAGCAAGACTCCATCTCAAAATACAAAATGAAACAAAAGCATAGTACAGGAAGAAGGTACTCCCTCTGGAGAACAGAAACTGGGTAAATCATGGTTGCTGACCAGGAAATTTGCTCTGGACAATCCAATACTTCAGAGAAAAGCAAGACCCAAGGTCAATCCTTTCATAGAGTGTAATGGGTCATGGAGGCCACTGCATGGTCACTATTGACTGGCATGAAGTCCAACAGAAAAGACTTTTTGTGGACAAGATAGGCTAGGTTTCCTCAACCCAAGGATCAAGCAGCATGGCAGGAAGAGAAATTGCCAGCAGAACCAGCTGCATAATTTCCAGGATACGGTGTAGAATGAAAACACAAAGCTCCCTGTTCAGAGAGCAGGGAAAAGGTATATTAAAGGCATCAAAATGCAAAATGTTTTCCTTCTAGGGTGTCTTTTATTCAGGCTGTCATGTTTGTTTGGTTTTGATTGCTATTTAATATCGTGTTGGAGCACACACACTTTTAATGGGGCAGGTGCTGACCTTCACCCTCACCTGCCCTTTAACTCAGGGCTCGTGAGTAGGCAGGTCCTCAGCCTCACTGTTCCCCAACATACCACCCCCTGCCAAGGTTGGGGGGTGAGGCAGGCATCTCCTCTTCACACTGGCCTCCCACTCTCACCCACACTGTAAATGACTCCCAAGGATACTGCAAACTCCACAGCTGGGTGAGGCTTGTCCTGCGGTGTCACCTGCCCTGTGTAGGTACAGTGGTGCTGCCACTCTGGGGCTATGTTCCTCCCCAAGACACTGCAGGGTGTACATACTGGACCTCCAACTCTCTATATCTACACTGAGACCCTCTGGGTAGAGGACAAGAATGGTCTCTGAGTGTGATGACACCCAGACAGGGAGAGTGTGTCCAGGGAAGGAAAACAGATAGATGGAAACGTACCCCTGGGAGGCAGCCCATCATCAGGAGGCTGGACAGCTCATAAGACGAGGTTCTGAGGCCCGCTTCCTCTGCCTTCTTCATTGTCCCATCAGACTTCATGCCCAAAATATAAATTCAAAGATAGAATTATTAAGAATTTCAACATATCAACTACAGAGCACTAACCCCCAAGTTCAAGACTTTCTGAGTATTGGTGCCCTGTGCAACCATGCTGGTCAGACAACCGTGGAAATGACCCTGGCTGCAAATGAGAGAATTTGTCATAGCTCAGAGCCAGAGAAGAGAGTGCAGGGGTCAATCAGAAGAGCAGGGACTGATTTTCACCAGGTTGAGAAAATTATCAACCCAAATCTACTTTGGAGGAAAAACCCTAAATATTTTATTTCAACATGCATCCAAGATAGGCAGGGTAAAGGAACAAAATTTAGCAGTTTACCTCAAAGGCTGTGAATCAGTCAGTCCAGGTAAGTGCAGAATACTCAGTAAGCAAATCCACTTTTAGTACTCTGGGGAACTATTCTTGCATTTCCTCTCTTAGTTTCATTAGTAAACATGTCTTCAGAGGATCACCAGTCTTGATTTGGCTGAACAAAGAGAACAAGAAAGTTTTCCACACTTGGCAGCCGTGGCTTCAGTATTTCTCTGGAGACCAAGTGCAGAGTAAGGCCGGCACTTGATCATCCCTAGCACAGGGAGATCAGTGTGGCTTCTAGGACAGTGTGGAAATCCAGAGGCTGTATGTGACTTCCTCTGGCCTAGGCCATCTGCTCCTACTGACATGTAATTATCCACGAGGTGCAACAATCATGAAATAAGAATGGTTTCCAATATTCCCACACAGGTTACACACGCAAGCACTTTCTTCTCAGAAGTCATTTTAAGGGTCACACATACACTCTGATGACCCTGTAGTCCTGTGTGGTAGAGTGGAAAGCTTGTGGACTTTCCAAGATCAGACCTGGGACAGAATTGTGGTTTTGCTGCCTTGATAACCCCTTCCTCCCTCCCTTCCTTCCTGTCTCTCCTTTTTGCTTCTCATTATGGTTTGGAGCTGAGGTGTCCCCCCAAAGCTCCTGTGTCCATGAAGGAATGTTCAGAGGTGAACTGATTGGGTTGTGAAAGCTGTAACCTAATCAGCCCACCTAGTTTGAATGGATTAAGTGGGTGGTGACTATAGGCAGGTGGGGCCCGGCTGGAGCAGGTAGGTCCCTGGGGCACTGAAAGCATTCAGCCCTTCCCCTTGCTCTCTTGCTTCCTGGCAGCCTCATCCTGAGCTGCTTCCCTCAACCATGCCCCTCCATCATGATGTTCTGCCTCACTTTGGGGCCACAACTACGGAGTTGGCTGGCCTCAGACTAAATCTCTGAAACAGTGAGCCCAAATAAACTCCCCTCTCCTCGTTGTTCTTGTTGGTATTCTCATCACAGCAACAAAAAGCTCACTGACATCACCCTCTCTTCCTCCCTCTCCCCTCTCTTCTCACATTCTGTCAATCCATTCATCAAACATTTATTGTGTTCCTACATCATGCTAGTCTGAGCCAGGTCCTGGGGAAACAGTGGCTGAGAATATGGACACATGGTCCTTCTGTGATGGTGTCTGCAGCAGGAAAATCAACTCTTCCAAGGGGATGTGTGTAATGACAGGAAACCAACAGGTGCCATGCGGAAAGGTAGCAAGGCCTTCAACCAGGATGAGGAATCATACCTGAGGTTCTCACGTCTTCATTGTCCCCCACTCCCAACAGTGACAACATGATACTGTAAGCAAAGTGTCTAGCACCATGCTTGGTCCATGTGACACTGTGACTACTCAAACCAGCTTGGGCATGGTCCTTAGGAAACTGCCACCAAAGTCAATTCGAGCTGCATTGATGGTCACCTCTTTTATATCATACACTGCCTCTGCTTGTACTAATTAACTTTTACCTGGTTCATCTTGATTCCAATTCCAGAGAAGGCAGGGTTAGGTGGCAACCCTCTTTGAATCTCCAGTGGGCCTGCAATGGTGCCTAGAACATAGTAACTGCTCAATAAATGTCACTAAGTTAAAATAAGGTGAATAATGAAACTGAAACAGAATCTCAGAGAAAGAGCACAAAGCATCTCAGAGAATAAAAATGTTTAATTGGAAGAAATTAGAATTTATTCTGATATTATTTATAAATATAATAAAACTTCTTGGTTGAATAAAAACCAATACAGGCCACATTCCTTGTCTCGTTGCTTCCTCTGATATCAGGCAGAGAAGATTAAGAAAAATTTTACTCCAAGGAATCCTTCTTAATTAAGTGGTGAGGCATTAATTAAAAATCTAATTAATCAAAACAAGCTATTTCTGTTGTACTTACCAGAAGATGCAGGTTTTCTGAGAACATAAGCCTTAGGAACTTTTAGTTGCATGTAAAAAAAATCCAAATCCTTCAAGAAGATGGTGAATCTCTGAGTAGAAATCTTCCTGGCTAGCCAGTGTGGGATTTTCTCTTACAAGTTCATACAGAGAGATGGACTTAATGTGGAGCTAATGAGGCTTAAGGTCAGTCCCCTGGCTGTATGTAGACCCTTCCAAAGTCATGGTAAGGGGCTTCAAGTTATGTTTGCATCTATGACATATTTAATATATAAGATACATTTAACACATGTATAATATGTATATAGGCATTTAAATTTGTAATGATAAGATAATTTTGTACTCTCTTCCTTTTGAAGGTTCCTTTAAGCTTCAAGTCAACAAAACTTGAATCTCCCCTACTAACATGTCTCCTAGGAAAGCTCTGGGGTGGAGCCCAGGGGAAGTGACATTAGTAATGAGGATGGGGTTGATAATGATAATGTTGGTATGAGGGGACAGACTGGGAGTGGATATAAGAGGTGCACACAGTCAAGAGAACTTCCTGGAGGAGAGGATACAGAATACAGAACACATACTAATCCCAGAAGCGGGGTCTCCTCCACCCCTCAACCCCCACCAGGTTCTTAGAGAGGTTTCCAGAACTCCTAAGTTACTCTCAAACCATAAGCAAATTGTCTGCATTGATGCTACCCCCACCCCATGCCATCACAAAATTGGGAATCTCTGAAATGGGAATGATGGAGAATGAATTGTGTAAGATTATACTCTCCTAGGAGTAGAATATATAATAATAGGAGGAAAGGCAATTTATAAGCAAAAAAAATGTATGATATCATCTTGGTTCTCCCTTCGGCGTCCTCTGGTTTGAGCCATGTCACAAGGCAGGCACATCAGGACAGCCTTAGTGGGAAAGGTGGTATGGGACCAACCTGGGGATCAGGAGAAAGGAATCTTAAAGCAGTCTGTTGGACTACCTCCAGTTGGGGGTCCACAGGCTCACATCTGGCCCGTATCAGCTTACCAGAGAATGGCGGGAGGACAAAGAGAAAAGGTCCCCTGGGAATCTTTCACTGGGGTATGAATTCATTGAGGATCCTGGCCAAGTCTCCTGCATATCAGGACTTTTTCCTGTGCATAAAGACGAGAACCAGAGACTGAGAGGCTAGACTAGCAGAAAACTGTCTTTTAAAAGAAACAGCATTAGTGGTAATAAGAAAGTGCCTACTGCCTAGAGATTCATTTAACTGTGGGTTGAAAATAGTAAGTAGGCTGGGGCGTGAGGAGGAAAGAACTCTGCCTGCTCAGTAGCCAAGAGGGGGCGAGGCTCCTTATCAGTGCCCTTGGGAACAGGAACAGGACTGATCCTAGACAGAGGGTGAAGTTAGGAGCTCTCCAGGAATGATGGCAAAGCTGGGATCACAAGATTGAGGCCAGACTGAAGGTGGATTGGGAAGAGGGACCCTCGGATTCCAAGGGAGGACCCAGGGAGTTCTACCTTCACGGGGTCAGGGAGTGGCGCTGGATCGGAACACATGCCTGCCTGTGGTTCTCTCAGACAGGCTCTCTTGAGCCAGGTGCTACCACTTCCCTGCCACACCTGCAAGGCCTGGCTGGCTGAGCCCAGCGTCCCTCCCTTTGCAACTGGAAGCAAGCAAGATGCCTCCGCCTAGGGCAAGCATTTGGCTCTGAGTCAAGTTCTTGCTGTGCTTCCCTTTTCTGTGCCTGGCCAGCATGGCCAGCCCTTTGACCCCAAGCTGCTTGGTTTCCTGACCCAATCTAACCCAGGGCTCAGTGCTTTGTCCTGGCCTTTCCAGTCCCAAATGCTTCACACTGGACAAGGGCTGAGGAGTCCCTGGAGAGAAAGAGAATTGGGTAAAGGTTCAGGCAATGCTAGAAAGAGAAATTGACCCTTCCTTTATTCCTCAGTACTGTCAATGACCTGTTAATTCAAAAGCCAGGAAACCAAAGAGGTGGAGGAGCCTATTGGCATTTGGATTTTTATCACACCTACCCGCCCCGCCCCCAGCAAAGAATGAATGAGGGGCAGAACAGTTCCATAACATTCTAAAAGTACAGTTCTACCTGAAAAAAGAGACTCTCCCTTTCTCAAGCACAGGGAATAGGTGCTAAATCCAGGCAAGGGCGAACCACTTCAGGAGATTATATCAAGCTTGGGTTTAACTTTTACACAGATTGCTAGAGGGCATATCTTAACTGACATGCTGTGAACTTAGAGTTTGGGTGTGGAAGAGCTGCCTCCTGCTTTGTAATCTTCACAGGTGTGCAGAGGACTTCAAAGCTAGTTCTAGAAGGAGGTTGCTGAGAGTTCCATCTGGGTGGGGTGGTGGGGAGCAAGAAATCCCACAGAACAGATGTGGAGAAAGAGAACTTCTCAAGCATTGTCTTTACAGTAACTTACAATTCCATCATCTTTCTCTGGAGCTCTCTTTGCTCAAGAATGGGGACTTTCCCATTCCATAGTATGACTTTGGATTTGAAAACCTCTATTCTTTTCTGAAAACTATTTCAGTAGAGCATTTACCCAGAAAAATTTAGCAGGATACTAGCCAATCGAGTGGAAGCCATCATGGCCCTATCTTCCAATCCAGCATGACAGACACTCCCAGGCAGGGCTTCTTCTATTGTACTATCCTTGAACTCTAGTTTCATGGTGGAGAATGTGGTCACATTACATTTGCTTCTCTTCTGTAAAAGCTATTGAATTAGTGAGTATGGTGCCCCTTTTATGAAATGACAATTTGCCTAATTTACTGTGTTCAGTACACTTGGAGTTGTGTTTTTTAACAATTTTATTGGGGTTGATTGTTGTTACCAAAAGGAAAAGGATTAATCCTTCCAAATGTCAATATTTGAGTTTTATTAAAAGCTGAGGGGGATTTATGCATTTAGCTTACGGCATCTTTTCCTTCTTGGTATTTTCAATGATTTGCGGCCAATGAATCATGAAAATGAAATCTTAAAATCCCAAGAAACCACCAGAAACCAAGCTAGGGCACTTAGCGTATTTCACAGTAATTATTCTCACCCCACTCCAAGTCTAAAATGTTTATTTTCCCCAATTTTTTGCTTTTTTCATTTATTGACATTTTGGGAACTTCAGATTAAATTCCCTGTTTCTCTGAGGGTAGGAGAACTGAAATTCAGTATGGAAAGTCCTGTTTGCTTCAGTCAATCTCAGTCTTCCTCAGATAATAGGAAAGTCATTTTTCAACTTTCATAGAGGCTTTTCACGTTTTCCTTTCTTAGGTTAGGCTATTTCCACTAGATGGATTCAGAACTGTAATACACAGTACTTAAAAAATTAAAACTTCTACCTCCGCTCTCTGGTTAAAGTATCTACCTAGTGTCATCACTTATATTCTAGGCAGCAATGACAGCAAACGAATTTGTTGGCATTTGCCCTGTTACCTTCCAGCTCACCATGTAACTGAGCTACGTATGCCCTGTTTATTATTTCCCCCGTTTCATCTTAGCAGTTCTTATTAATTTTTGCTACTAATTCTTAATTTCTTTCAATCTGGGGGACATCTTTCCTTAGTTTTGTAGAATTTCTCATGGTAGAGACTCTTAATTGTCCTGTGTCCCTTCTACCCTTGCTTCTACTAACTGAACCCACTTCTAGTTTTAGTGAAGTATTTTGTTTTACCCTCTTCCCTTGTCCCTCAAATACAATTTACATTCCCTAGTCTCCTTGAAGCTGGTCATGACCCTGTGATGAAGCCCTTGTTGACAGGCTGTGGAGAGAAGTGATGAGTGATGAGCACAGGCGGTGTCCACTTCCATGTGAGAGCATAACTCACCTCCACTTCCTTTCTTTCTTCCTCCTATGGGCTACAGTAGAACTTGGTTATGGCATTGGTGAACCAGCTGTAACCGTACAGTCAACACCCTCTGGGGACAGAAAAACTTCAAAGTAAAAGCAACTTTGGAGTCTGAATAAACCAAATAAATTTCCTGGACCACCTACCTATCTCTGGACCGTCACATGAGAAAAGAAACATACTTCTCTCCTAAAAATTGTATTCTTAAGTTTTTTTTGTTATAGCAGCAAAACTGATGCCTTACCCTGACAAATACATTTCTTCAACAAAAGAGAGGATGCTGCTATTGGACTTTATGCTGGTCAGATCTTACTTGGAATGTGATATTACTATCGGTAAATCATATTTTAGGGGGCATAAAAAGAAAGTAGGGGTTTTCAGAAGAGAACAATAGGCATGATGAGGGTTTTGAAGTTGAAGATACTAGAAGAGCAAATTTGAGTAAGTGTGCAGTTTTAAAATATCTGCAGAATTGGCATGTGGAAGAGTAACTTGCCTTGTTTGGAGTGGTTTCAGTGGATAGAAGTAGGATTCAATGAGAAAACAAATTTTGCTTAAGCCAAGGAACATTCCTGGCCCTCGGGTCTGCAAGAGCATTGAAAAGATACTCTGGAAACCTTGAGGTCCTGTCCATGGAGAGGCCTTAACAGAACCTGGACTGTCATTTGTATTTCATAATGACTGTGTGCCATGCAAGCACAGTACATAAAAACTGTCTTAAATTCTCAGGACGATACTAAAAATCACATATTTTTACCTGCTCAATAGAAAGGGAATCTAAATTTCAAAAGGAATTAAAACTTGCCCAAGTCACAGACCAAGTTAGTGGCAGAGCTCATGTTCTTTCCACTGATGATCATTAAAATTGATTTACAAAATGGTTGAAAAATTCCTCCAAATTTGAATTCTACAAGTCTTTCTGGAAAACCGTATTTTCCATCTTGGCAAGAGATATTGCCTGAAGGTTGGTGTGCATCATCTCCTGAGTTTCAACCTGGTAGCCAGCTTAGGCCTTCCTTTATGTGCCAGAGATGGTCTGCAGGTCAATGATCTGTTTTCTGACTTGGTGTACACCAATGATACATTTTCCAGCTTCCCTTGGAGCAAAATGATGTGAGACACTCCCAGCCATGGCCCACAGAAACCTCCCATGTTCTTTCTTCCTCTGCTGCTGGATATTGACACATGGAGTGACTTTAAAAACTGTGTTGAAGATGGCAGAACTCTCCTTCACCCCGTGGCAACCTGGAACCACTTTGGACTGTGTGACAGTGAAATCCTCTCCATTCCCTCCTCCCCCAGTCCCTGGAAACCACCGTTTAACTTTCTGTCTCTATGATTTTGACTATCCTAGGTCCTCATATAATTGGAATCACACAACATTTGTCTTTTTGTGACTGGTTTATTTCACTTGGCATGATGTCATCAAGATTCATTCATATTCTAGCATATGACAGAATTGCATTTTTAAGGCTAAATAATGTTCTGTTGTGTGTGTATATACTGTATTTTATTTATCCATTCATCCATCAATGGATGCTTGCATAACTTCCGGGTCTAGCTATTGCAAGCATGCTGCTATAAAAAGGGTATACAAATCTCTTCAAGGCCTTGTTTTGGATTCTCTTAGGTAAATATTCAGAAGTAAAATTACTGGATCATACATGTGATTCTATTTCAAATTATTTTGAAGAACCTAGGCTGAACCTTTTGAAAATGCAGATATTGGACCCTGTTTCTTTCTTCATTTTCTTTCTTTCTTTTTGGATAATTTGATCTGATTTCTTCCAACTCTCACTCTTTTAACCCTGACCAGGTCTACCCAGCGATAAAGTGATATTAATTTCTTTATATAACAACATCAGAGAAGTTTTATAACTCCTTGTGTTAAAGGTAATGCCAAAAGTTTGTCTAATGGTAATCTATGGTTTAACCAACAGATTTGTGCTATTTGGACTCTTTAACATTTTTCTTTTCTTAAAAATTATTTTAAATAACAGGAAGTTTCTTGTGAGAAAAGATTAGGCTTTAAGATTATTTTGTAAGTTGAAAGATTTCTTACACTGGTATCAAAACCGGCTGGCACCAGGGGAGTTCCTTGAGGCAGGTCATACCCTCTCTGGTTCTTCACAGACCCAAAGCTCCCGTTTTGTCCCTAGCACTGACACACAGGACAATTGCCACATATCTTTGTGATGCAGCTTTTTTTATTCCACACCATACAGGCCATTTGGACTTATGCCCCCTGGCATCCCTGAACTAAATCAGTGATTAACAAAGAACTACTCTCTGGCCTTTTCCTGAGAACTGCTTCTGAAGGGTGAGAGTTCCTTCCTGGGGGTTGACAAGAGGAGCCAGGAAGTGCCCACTATTATGAGGTACTGATCCTTTTTGTGGGAGTATATGCCTACAATATTGAGAATTTATTCCCTTTGGCCCCTAACTTCCTTTCTGCAACATGAATATAGGACATAAAGTCAACTCGAAAGTCCTTGTTCTGTAAGAGAGGAGGATAGAATCTGTGATTCTGTTTTGAATTGAAGCCCAGAGGGTGATATCAATCGGTTTGACCTTACCAGAGAGTGAAGCCTTTTCCCTCCTTACTCCCAAGTCCCTACCCATGCTGAACTGCAGTTGTCACCCTCGGTCCCTTGAACATTGCACAGGTTCAGGTAACGCCCATCAGCTGGTCACCAGCAGAGCAGAGGAGCTGGGAGCAGAGGGGAAGCAGGTCCACTCAAGGATGGACACCTGTGTAGGGTTCCTGGCTCTGACTCAGTCAGGGAGGATGCATCAGCAGGTGTGCTACTTAGTTTCAAAACTCTGGAATGTGCCAAAGATTAGGTTTTCTGTAGATGTGCACGTGAGTTTCACACACAATAGTTTCCTTTTTCCTACAAAGTGGATCACCAATTTCCCAGAGAATTTTCTATCCTCATGGTACAAATTAGGGGAAGGGAACAAATGGGGTCGTGAACAGATGGGGAAATGAAAGGGAATACTTTACCTGGTTTTTCCCTGTCTGATGTATGTATACCATAGGAGGACATGATAATTTGGGGTGGTACACAGTTGTACCTTCAAAAATGTGATGTTTCAAGTGTGTTAAACAAAGGACAATAACAACAATGTCTCAGATCTGTCATCTCATTACTACAAATGTTTAAGGGAAATAAAGGAAAGCTTAAATTTTATAAAGGGAAATATTAGGTTAAATAAGAACTGAGAGGACTTCTACTTTTAATCAAGATGGAATAACAAGGACAAATTGACCCTCCTACCTGAGCAGCTGAAAGTAAATAAATACACAAACGTGCACGTGCATACACACACGTGAAGCAAAAGTACTCAGGATATTGGCTCTCAGGCGATGAAGGATAGGGATCCCTGCTCCTCCTAAGCCATACAGGGGACCAAACCCAGGGCCTCACACATGGCAAGCAGGCACTCTACCACCAAGGTGTACCCTAGCCCCTGAGGTTTCTAGACGGAGGACAGACAGATGAGACCCTACTGTTGCCTGAAGAGAATTTCCAGGTCATGGTGCGGTGGTGCGGAACAGAGGCAGAGCTTAGGGTAGTTCTCCTGAGTCACAGGGACAGATCTGGGAGTCCAAGGAAGTCAAGATGGTAGAGTTTATGGGGCAAAGGAGAGCTGCAGAACTCATGCAGAGAACTCTAGCTCTGCCCAGAGGGTCCTGATGAGGGAACCATGGGAGGAAGTCACCAAAGCCTGGGGGTTAAGGGACTGAAAAGATTAGAGGGAACAATGCCTGGAAATTATAGTGTTTTCAACAAATAGTGCTGGAAAAACCTCACTATCTGTAAGCAAAACCAGACAAATGACAACATCAAAAAACCTTTGATGTAGGGCTCATCCTAGACAGAAAAATTAACTCAGGATGGACCATACACCTAAATGGAAAACACAAGCTATGAAACCTTCAGAAGAAAATATAAGGAAATCTTTGTGGCCCAAGTTAGACAAAGATTCCTTGGGGATAAAACAGAAAGCACAATGTGTAAATGAAAAAAGTGATGAATTCAGCTTTCTTTTAGAAAGACACTATTAAGAAAATGAAAATACAACTCACAAACTGGGAGAAAATGTTGAAAATCTCATATTTGACAAATGACTCCAGTCCAGAATACATAAAGAACTCTCAAAAACCTCAATAAAGATAAAATCAACTCAATTAAAATTGGGCAAAATATTTGAACAGATAGTTCAACAAAAAAAAAAAAAAAGGTAATGAGTTAGAAATAGACTCATGAAAATATGCTCAACATTATTAGTCATTAGGGAAACCACAATGAGGTATTACTATATATCTATTAGAATGGGTAAAATTAAAAAGACCAACCATACCAAGTGTTGGCAAGTACATGGATCTTAAACGCTATAGAAATGAACTATGTTAAGTCAATTAAAAATAGTTTGAAAGATTCTTAAAAAGTTAAATATGCAGCCTGGCGCGGTGGAGCACGCCTATAATCCCAGCACGTGGGAGGCTGAGGCAGGAGAATTGCGAGTTCAAAGCCAGCCTCAGCAACTTAGCGAGGCCCTAAGCAACTCAGTGAGACTCTGTCTCTAAATAAAATACAAAAAATAGGGTTGGGGATGTGGCTCAGTGGTGGAGTGCCTCTGGGTTCAATCCCCAGTACCAAAAAAAAAAAAGTTAAATATGCACCTTAGGGTACTATGATTTGATCACTTTATAACTAGATAGGCAAGAAAATACAATCATATTTCCATACAAAAACAAGAATAGACATAAATAGCAGCTGTACTTGGAATAGTCAGATAATGAAAAAGAATTCAAAAATTCTCAAGGAGTAAGGATGAGCAAATTGTGGTACGAACATATCATGGCAAATGTCTCCATTACAAAAATGTGTTACTGAGTCACAGCAGCATGGGAAGATTTTAAAATAATTTTGCTGAGTTGATAAAGCCAGGTACAAAGACGACAGAAAGTGGGTACATACTGAATGATCAAATTCATGCAGCTTTTTAAAAAATGCAAACTAATGTGAGATAGAAAGCAGATCAATGGTTGCTATTATGTGTTAACTTTACATCGCTGAGATCAAAACACCTGACAAGAACAACTTAGAGAAGGGAAGTTTTATTTTGTCTTATAGTTTCAGAGGTTCAGTGCATGGTGGGCTGACTTCATTTTTCTGGTCCCAAAGTGAGGTTGAACATCATAGTGGAATGCTGTAGTGGAGGGAGGTTCCTTTGCTCATGGTTGCCAGGAAGCAGGGAGAGAGGGAGAGGAAGAGGCTGAAGGGAATATGAACCCTTCTAGGGCACACACCGTCCTCTTCCTCCAGCTATGCCCCACCTGCCTACAGTTACCACCCAGTCAGCCAATTCAAGCTAGGGTGGACTGATTAGGTTACAGTTCTCATTATCTAGTCATTGCACCTCTGGACATTTTTGCATTAACTCAGGAACGTTGGGGGAAGAGCTAGTATCCAAACTATTACATGCAAGAATGGATGTCAGAGAAGGGTAGTAGAGACAGATTATAAGTTAGTAGAAAGAAACTTCTGAGAGTGATTTTGTTCAGTGTCTTAATTGGGGTAGGTGATGGTTTCATATATACATCAAAGTTCATCAAGTTGTACATTTTAAGCATATGCAGTTTATTGTATGTCAGTTACAACTCCATGAAGCTGCTAAGAAAACGTGAATATAGCAGAATTGTGAAGGCTGAATAAATTTTAGAAGCACAGTTCAGAATTATACTATTTGTTCCTTTTCTTATCTTTCTTCCTTGTGTTATTTTTTTCTTTCATTCTGTTTCTCTTTCTTCTCTTCAGGTAAGAATAGGTAATAACAATTTGGGGCTACCAAGGATGCCCCAATTTCAATATAAAAAAAGGATTTTCTGACCATGTCTGCTGTCTAAAAATGTCATAGAATCATTTGTTTCATAAAATAGGGAGGCCTCTATCTTAGGGATATTCCAGTGTAGATTCCAGCGCAAGCCATTGACAGGGACAGTAGCATCAGATGAGAGGTTAAGTCAAATCAGTCAAGCTTATTTTTTGTTAAGTGCAGTAAGCCAGGCACAGAAAGAAAAAAAAATTCCACATATTGTGACTCATTTGTGCAAACTAAAAAAGTTGACCTTACAGAAGCAGAGAGTAGAATAGAAGTACTAGAGTCTAAAAAGGGTAGGAGGGAGATGAATAGGGAGAGGCTGGTTGTCCAAATGCGGTTAGATGGGAGAGTGTTCCAGAACACTGTAGGGTAACTAGAGTCTACAACAATTAATGACAACATTTCAAAATAACCAGAAGAGTTTGAAGGTTTCCAACCTATAGCAATGATAATATTTGAAGAGATAGAAATATAAATTACCCTGATTTGATCTTTATACATCATATACATGTGTCACATTATAATACTGTTTCCTATAAAGAGGTACAAATATTGTGTTGATTTAAAAATTTAAAAAATTTAAACTTTTTTTTTAAACCCATAAAACTCTCTCTACAAATGAAGGAAATCTTAGATGGAAGACAAATCCTTAGAGCAGCTGTGGGCTCAGTGTGCTGCCCCCTTGGCCTGCTCTGAGGTGGCCCCTTCACATCTCCTTGGGTAGATGACTCTTGGTTGCTCCAACTCTGAAATTACCAAAAGTTTTACTTACAGTGGGAGTAATTGAGGGCCATGGATGAGAAGTTTTTGCCCGAACCATTCCATTTAGAGCAGGGAGTTGAAGTGAAGGTTTGACCACATCTTAGTCATCTGAGAAAAAGTGGACCCATTTGCAATAGAAAAGGCCATTACATTCTTTTTCAAATAAATCTTGTAATTATGACATTGATAATCTCTTTCCCAGACAGAGTATAATACAGCTACTATTTATCCAGTCCTTGTTTCTTTTCACTTTCTGAGAAAGAAAGGATTTCAAATAATGGTTGGGTTTAATAACAGTGCGGTCAGTTCTGTCTCTTTCCCTTCAGACCATGCATGTTTTTCTCCCTTTAACCCTGGGAGTACCAACTGGGTCTGACCACACAGAAGACCTCAAGAGAGAAGGGATGCTCTTTTTAAATTTATAAGAATAATAAGAGTCACCATTGTGAGCATTTACTGAGCACTTACCAAGGGCCAACCACTGGTGATGGTAAATTTTGTGTTAACTTGGTTGGTCCACAGTGCTCACATACACGGTCAAACATTATTTTGCAAGCTTCTATGAGGATGTTTTTAGATGAGAATTCCATTTAAATTGGTGGCCTTTGAGTAAAGCATATTTCTGTCCATAATGTGGGTAAACTTCACCCAATCAGTTGAAGGCCTACATAGAACAAAATTCTGACTGCCCCTGGACAGAGGATTTCCCCTGGATATGGCCTTCAGACTTCATCATTCTGGCTCTATAGTAGATAGCCTTGGTACTCTATTGGCAACTCTTTCTTGCATCTCCAGCCTTTTGGCTTCCTCTGTCAGATTTTGGATTCACCAGACCTCCCACCATTACATAAGCAGATTACTTAAGTTCTTTTTCTCTCTATGTATCTATATAGCCTCTTCGTTTTGTTTCTCTAGAGAGCCCTGACCAATACAGCCGGTGACAGGTATCTTAAAAACATTAGTTCATCTTATTTTCTCAAAAATCCAATGAAGTCTTAAAAGGTATTATTGTTTCATGGGTAAAGGAATGGAGGTTTAGTGACAAAGAGTGATTTGTCCAAGATGCTCCAGCTAGTGGGTGGCAAACCCATGATTGTAACCCACAGTTCAGAAACTGCTCTGCTTTTCTTTACCACACTAGCTGCCTTTGACATGTATGGGCCTCAGTAATACTGACCAGCACTGCTATCTGCAGTCTGTCTCTGACAGATTCTTCTTTCCTTCTGCCAGGGGTTCCTGGAAGACTGCTTGATGTCTGCCTTGGAGCCAGAAATCCGCAACCATTCCCCAGCAAACTCAGGCATGATTCTTTTCTTGCTGAGCCTCAGTTTCTTCATCGACAAAAGGAGGGTAAATTGCTTTACTAATTTGTTGTGTGGATTATATAGTGTCTATCTTATCACCTGTGCACAGTGTGCACTCAGAAGTGTTCTCCCCTTCCTGCCATGCTCTAAAATGCATCAAAAAGACACTAGTACATTACAGCTGGATCTTGGACACTTTCAACTCCCTATGGAGTGAGCCCTTCTACCACCTGTATTGGTTTGTTGGGCTGCCATTACAAATACCATGGACGGTGTGGCTTATATAGCAGAAATTTATTTCCTACAGTTCTATAGACTGAAAGTCCAAGATCAAGGTGTCAGTGGGTTTGGTTTCTTCTCAGGCCTTTCTCCTTGGCTTGCAGGTAGTGGTCTTTTTGCTATATGGTCTTTTCTCTGTCACATGGTCTTTTATCTATACACTTGCATCTCTGATGTCTCTGCATGTTCAAATTCCGTTTTATTATAAGGATACAAGTCATATTGGATTGGGTCACACTCTAAAGGCCTCTTTTTAACTTTACCACCATTTTAAGGCCCTATCTTCAAATATAGTCAAATTGTAAGGAACAGGGATTAGGAATTCAACCTACGAACCTATAATTCAGCCTCTCCTACCATCTAATCCCCCAAGTGAGGAGGATTTGCTGCTCAGGAACCCTACTGTTTCCACATTTTATATCAGTTACCATTGAGATTTATGCACAAAATTTTTCTGTCTGTCTGATCCTTCAAACTTTCTGCCAGTTGGTGTTATTTCTTCAGGATTATGCTTAGAGAATAGCTAAACTGATCAATAGTTAAGGCAAGTGGTTCATTCAGATTCTATGAATTTGTCTTTTTCCATTAGTTATGAAAGTAAACCAGAAGAAGTGTCAGGCCCTTACATAGAAGTTGCTTCATGTTTTTAGTCCATAGGCTGCACACCCTTTCACCACCCTCATCAGACACCCACGTAACCTGCTAAGAAAAATACTTTGGGGAGTAGGGAAGCATTCTGAAGTAGACTTCAAACAACCATTATAGAAGGAATATGTTATCATAATAGCATTGCTCTCTATTCCAGTGTTTTCTATGTGCTTTGAATCAGCTCTTATTTGTCCCTAAAAGGGTTACTCCCGTTCATGTCAAGGGCTCCAATAATTCTGTCTCTGTGTTTTTGTTTTTGGTAATATGTGACCCTAAGAAAGCAGCTTTGGTTGAGGGTTTTCAGGTCAGAAGACCTCACAGGCCACAATTCTTCCTTAAGTCTCATCTCTTTTTGATCGCTTTTCAGAGGTACTTACACTGGGTTCAATCTGGGATGTTTTGGGAAGGAGGTCCTAAAGGTGACTTAGAAAAAACACATGAGTGTTTCATAAGTCCACAAAGTGACTTAGAAAAAAACCCATGTGAACCATTTCCTGGGAAGAGAGTGTGTATGCAGGTGGGCGCCACACTCTGTGGGCTTCTCAGGAATCTCAGAGGCCCATTGTGCAGATTCATATCATGTTGGGCAGAATCACCGCCATACTGGCAAATGTCTTTCCTTTGCTGGCAGCCTGCTCCAAAAGATTCCTAATCCGCTTTAGACAGCAAATGGATTTTCCAACTCTAAGAATTAAATTTTATAAAACTGGGTAAGTCATGGACCTCTGTTTTTATGCCACTCAAAATTATTTAAAAGACACATAAAATCAAATTACTAAAAAGTAAGGTGTGTGCACAGAGGATAATTTAATATTCTGAGAGGAAAACAAAACACATGGAAAAGAAATTCAGAGTCCGAGAAGTTGTCTACACCATCCTTTTTTTTTCCTTTTTATCTTTTAAACAATACTTTAAATAGAGCATGAACTTCTAGTTGAACTTAAACAAAGAATAAAAGGAACAGGAAATCAATGGGAATCACAAGTTAATGCAAGCTTTTCTAAAAGAGCCCAGAAATCCATAAGGGACTCATTCTGTATTGGATTTCTGAAAGTCGGCAGAAAGAAATAGAGCTAGTAACCCAGGGATGGATGTCTGCCATCAGCAGCACATCTATCCCTTTCCTTCCTTGAAGCTTAAACAAATTTTACTTCAATTCACAAGCTCTCAATCATATTCATGAAGTCAGGACTTCAAATGGGGCATGATTATAACTTTAATGGCTCTTGCAGGTAGAATGGACTCGGGTGATGTGGGATGTTGGCAGCAGTTTAATTACTTTAGGGTAATGATGCGAATCTCAGTGAGGGGCCAACTTTGGCATTGTGGCTATTATTTGCAATAATTAATATGATTAAGCATGCTGCTATGCAAACTCTTTTGTTCTCCTCTCTGTACTAATATTTGGGGCTTGTCTTCTGAAAGCATTGTTTGGTCAGTTTTCTTCCCTGCATTTTCATATGTAGGGCAGGATATACACCTGAGAACACAAGGACCTTGTTTATGCTTAAAGAATGCTTTCTGGAAGCTTTTTGCAGAGATGAAGCAGCAGAAGAACTTTCTCACTTTCTTCTTCACCTTTGTCTTTCCTCCTTCTTTCCCTGCTTGCTTGTTTGTTTGTGGCTTTTCAGAGTGAATTCACTGATGAATGAATGAGCATCCATGCCATGAGGCTATCCAATGTTTGTTGTTTACTGTGGAATGACTGAAAGCACCTGATGTTGCTTATTTCAGTTCATCAAAGTAACTGCATGATTCCTGTTTCACAGATTTAAAGTAAAATTGTATGGATTAGGCAACCTGCCTGAAATAGCATACCTAGGAAGAGATGGCACAGATATTTAAGTTCAGGTGGTCTGTGACTCAACAGGGGGAGATTTTTCCATACTAATTTCTACTGGAATACGGTAGTTGTAAAGATAACTTCTCTCTCAAAAATGACAGTCATTCTTGCAACTAATATCCTGCAACATATATAAACTTAGGGTTTATTATGTGCTAGGGCCATGCTAGAGGCTCAGGGCACAGGAGAAGACTAGATATAGTCCTGGTCCTCAAAGTGGTTTCTGGAGGAAATTAGAGGAGTATGTGATAATGTTATGACTGGAAATTATAGAAAATGTCTTCTAAAATAATGGTGATGTAGTCACTCAGAAGAATTTGACTAAAAAAAGAAATCTCAGTTATCTCCAGCCACTGGATTACTTTCTGAAAAAAACATGAAGAAAAACCAAGGGGTAAGACATAGATGATACCCTCACTATCATCAAAAATTAGCAATCCCTGACCATATCTTGTAGTCAAATGAAAAGTCTATGGATTCTGGAATCCCACAGACTTGGTCTCAAGTTTTTGCTTTGTATTTTATTAGCTGTGAAACCTTGAACAATCTTTTCAAACTCTCTGAACTTCACCTATAAAAGCAGATGATGAAAGATCTCACCTCTTAAGTTTGTTTAGATAAGAGACTGGCCAACTTTTTCTTAAAGGAACAGAGAGTAAATATGTTCATTTTTGCTGATCACACAGTCTGTCATGATGACTCAACTCTGCCATTGTAGCACAAAAGCAGCCGTAGACAGTAATTAAATCAACAGGTGTGGCAATGTTTCAATCAATTTCATTTACAACAACAGACAGGCTGGATTTGGCTTATTAGCTATAGTTTGATGCTGTGGCAAAACAAAACGAACCCAAAAAAACTCATATAAGGTCTCTGTTATACTGCAGCACTCAACAATTGTTTGTTTTCTTTCCTCCTTGCAATTTATTCTATTAGGCTGATGGGTCAGAAAGATGCACACAAACACCGTCCCTCTCTGTTGAGGTGCTTACCATCCTGTTGGGGTGACATGCCTTAGAAAATAAAGAGAGCAATACAATTTTGCAAGCATCAGTTGTGAAGGAAACAGGGTAAACCATATAATTACAGGAACTGAGTGAAGGAACTGCTACCATAGGGGAAATGGTCAATGTTAAGTGAAGAAAGATGAAAGGACTTCCAGGTAGGGAACCCAAGGGAGGCAGCAAGTTCTAAGTATTTTCAGAGGCAGCTGAGTGGAACAGCTTGTTTGGGGACATATATGGGAAAAGTAAGTGGAGGTCAAGCTAGTTGGGATGCTCTGGAGATGAAGGCTGGGTTCGGGAGCTTGCATCTTATTCTGTAGATGCTCTCAATGCACTACTAAGGATAGTACAGAGGGTAAAGATGGCACTCAACAGGTATATGTTTAATGAATGAAGTCATTGGAAAGTGGTTTGCAGGATGGGTGGGCAAAAAAGGGCTGCCAGAAAATCAGGGGATAAGGGTGCAAACCAGGGAGATGGCAGTTAGGATCAGCCAGAAAGGACAAATTAACAGGACACTGGGAAGGAAAAACTACTACAATAACAAAATGCCTTAGACTTATTATTTATAAACAATAGAAATTCATCTCTCACAGTTTGGGGGACTGGGAAGTTCAAGATCAAAACCTGGTAGGTTCAGAGTCTGGCGAGAGCCAGGTCTCTGCTTCCAAGATGGTGCCCTGAATGCCGCTTTCTCCAGTGGGAGTGGACCCTGTGTCCTCATGTGGCAGAAGGGTCAGAAAGGCAAAAGGGTGTGACCAGTTCCTGACAGCCCTTTCATAATGCATTCATCCCATCCACAAGGGCAGAGCCCTGATAGCCTCACCCCCTCCTCAAGGCCTAACCTCTGAACACTGTTGCATTGGGTCTTTGGTTCCAGTGTGAATTTTGGAGGGACACATACACTCACACTACAGCAGTGATCAAATAAAGGGAAAAAGACATTATTATGTTGTAAGCATTTGGATTTAGTGTCCTTGGAGAACACCAAAAGAAAAAGAATGATATGGGCTCCAAAAAGATGAAACCTGAGAGTGGACAGAGATTTTGATGTTATTCTCATAAATGATGGATCATGAGATAGACAGTCTTGATTCTGGATGAGATCAGAAAATCTAAGGAAGACTTGGTCAGAGTCAGAGACTGGGGTTCTCCCTAGAAACCACAAAGCTTCTCTTTAGTTCACTTCAAGTATTATAGCAATGTAAATGCTGAGCAATTTGTGCTATGGTTTGGATCTTGAGTGTCCTCCAAAGGTCAATGTGTTAGAGCCTTAGTCTATAAATTTGGTACTGTCAGGAGGTGGTAGAAATTTTAAGAGGCGGGACCCAGTGGGAGCTTTTTATGTCATTTGGGGCTTGCAAAGGATTGTGGGACCCTAGTCTTTTCCTCTCTCTTTTCTCACTTGCTGTCCATGGGGTGAGCAACTGCTCTACTATGCACTCCTGCTATGATGTGCTACCTCACATAGGATCAAAGCAACAGGGATCAAGCATGGACTAGAACCTTCCAAACTATGAGTTAATATAAACTTTTTCTCTTTATAAGTTGATTCTCTTAGGTATTTGTTAGAGTAACTGGAAGCAGACTAATACATTTGGCAATGTCTCACAACAATTTTTTAAAACTAAAAACAAAAATCAGGAAAAAAATTAAATAAATTCTGATGTCCAGAAACTTCTCCCATACAACCAAGAAGACACTGAGCATGAATTCCTACACTATTTGAGTTCTGATACATATGTCTAGAACAGAGTCATCCCACTGAGTTCAATTAATAGAAGACATAGAAATGTGTCTCCAATAATAATGAATAAAACAACTCTAAGACACTCTCAGCACTTTCCCAAATGTGGCTAATTCAATCATTACTTAGTAAAGCTGCTTTCAAGCCTAGATTCAAATGTGTTGCTCTGTGAAGTATGATTTTATGCAAATCTTATTCAATTCTCAATAGATCTCAAATTGATGATCCCTTTTGTCTTGCACCTGCATCACATTTGCTAATGCTGTTGAGGAAGGGTATTTTCTCTGACTAGGAATGAAAGTGGTCTATTGGGCAAACAGCAAGAAAACATATCCTTCTAGAATAGAGGTGCCATTACATCTTGTCTAAATGAGTAGCATTGCAGTCTGGCCTTTTTGAACTCCAAACCCTTGGTGAGCTATGGAGGATAGTGCTACCACCTGAAGGAATTTTTATATGGGCTTTCATTTTCCTCTTTTCCATTTAGCTATTTCTTGAAGCTGGTGAAATACATAGTATTTATGTCACTGCAGGGTAAAGCAGAATATTCCTCCTAGAGAATACATGACAGTGAGGGAATAATAGGATTTTAAAATCTGGCTCAGAGCTTACCAAGTTTAAACTTCTGATTTTCTAAAGAGGAAGAGAGAGAGATAGAGAGAGAGAGAGAGAGAAAGAGAGAGAGAGAGAACACAAACTAAGAGAGGCTAAGTGATTAAACAACTCAGCCAGCAAGCTACAGAACCAGGCCTGGACCCAAGAATCCTGGCTCCCAGTTCATCCCTTGAAGTGCATCTTTATCAGAGGCCCATGTTGGCTGTGAGTGGATTCTCCTTCCATTGTGGGAATTTGCAGGAAAAAAAAAAAGCATTTAAGTCACAACCACCAGAAACTCTGTGCTGGCGATTTATGTTCAGAGTACATCCACCAGGTCCATCTCCTGATAAAACTTTCTAAAGTTGGGACAGTGTCAGAAAGTGCTGCTAGAGACCTGGTCACTGACAAGGACAGCAGAGATTCTAGGAGGGCCAGGCATAATCCCTTTGATGGATATGCCAAGGGGACCAAGAGCCGGCCCTGAAACCTTGATATTTAAAGCAGTTGTCTGTAGACATAATGCCCTAGTTTGATCAAAGGGTAGGGCCACACAATCCCAGGGAACAGGAAGGCTGACAAGGGGGGAAGGGCCCTTTGTGCTGGAGGCCTGGAATCCGGATGCCTTGGCGGGCGGGGCGCTGGCCATGCGGGGAGGGGTTGAGGCCCAACTTGTCCCCTGCATGCCTCCTCTGCCCTCTGCCGCTCCTCACACCAAGAAATCCACAGAGCCCGCCTCTTCCCCACCCTCAGACTCCTATCAGTTTTCTTCCTTACATTTTAAAAAAGAATTTCCAGCCCTGTAGCTTCTGCTTAAATTCTTCTTCTTGTTTAATTCCGTGATCAGAAAAGGTAGGCATCCCAGTTTAACTCTTTGGGTCTTTCCCTCAGCATGCGGTTTCCTAAACAAATATTTCATCTATCGTGCGGGTCACATTCTTGACCTTGTTGTTTCAGGTGCCTGATGATTCTGGACTAATGACAGCCTGGCCAGCACATTGGCCAAAGCCCTGCTCCCCCAGCTCGGGTCAGCTCCCCTTCCCGCCTGTCCCCCAGCAGCTTTTCCTGGGCCCATTTTTGTCCTGTCCTCTTCCCCATTAATTGCTTTTCCCGGCAGCCTTTGTTTTCTTTATCAAAGTGCTTGCTCTGAAGGCTTAGGCTTCAGATTCCTGCCCCTGGTGCCCTTGGCCTGTTCATTATTTAATTTTTCTTTCATTCCCCTGCCTGTCAGGCAACTTCTGCACACTGTGATTGTTTTCATTCTTGAAAGTCTCCAAACAGAGATTGCAGTCTTGTAGATAAGCTTGAAAAAAATTAAAACCCTCTGCTGTGTACAGGAGTGGGTACACCCACACATACATACATACATACACGAGTTAGAAAAGTGTGCTTCGGACTCACCCGTGTTCTTAGAAGCACAGGATTTCACTGATAAACGGGCTTTACACACTCTCTGCTGACCCCGACAGCAACATGACCACTAATGCCTGCCCTTCTGCTTCCCAAATTGCTGGGCAGTATATTTCTTTTTTGTCAGTCATTCAAATAAATATATGCACAGAGTAACTTCTAGAGGCTTTTCAGCATTGTAGCAGGCTGGCGGATGGGGTTTTAGAGATCCAGTCTGGTTGAAAGGACTGTGTTTTTACAGAATGAGGCAGCACTAGATAGGTCCAGTCACGTAGGAAGGGGCCAAAACAGCCACCAAAGATAATGCACTGGGTCTTTGGGAGATGAATGCTATTTGGATTCGGGAGGCTTTTCTTTTTAACCGTACTGGGAGTTGAACTCAGGTCCTCTAGCCCCAGGAAAGTTCTTCTGATCTCCCCTTCCTTTCCCTTCCCTTTCTCCTTCTTTCTTTCCTTTCCTTTCCTCCCTCCCTCCCTCCCTTCTTTCCTTCCTTCCTTCTTTCTACCCCTGGACATTCCTCAGATATGTCCAACATCATCATGGCTGAGTTCTGTTCCCCCCAAAGCGTATGTCAAATCCCTAACCTAGGAATATGACTGTCTTTGCAATCAGGGTCTTAAAGAGGTCACTCAGTTAAAATGAGTTCATTAGGGTAGGACTAAGCACAGCCTGATGCTGCCCTGACAAGAAGAGGAGATTAGAACACAGACATGCACAGAAGGAAGACCAAGTGAGGACACGGGGAGAAGAGGGTCATCTATAAGCCAAGGAGAGAGGGCTCAGAAGACACCAGCCTGCTGACACCTTGATCTCAGACTTCCAGGCTCCAGAACTGAGAGAAAATAAATTTCTGTTGTCTGAGTCCCCCAGTCGGTGTGCTTTGTCATGGTCGCCCTAGCATACTAACACAAACACTGGTAATTCAGATGCATTAGTTCTAGACGGACCATGAAATTAACCAGATAGCAAGTCTGGACAGGAAGTGGTTCTTCTGATTCTCTTCAGGTTTCTTCTACTTATTTATGAACAAATAGTAGATACTTAGGCTGCGTGTATTAGGCGCCTGCATTGTGCCACCCCTTGCACTAGAGATGATACTAGCATCTCAAACTGGCCCTGGATGCCTGCTGATGAGGGACACCCCTGGACAATCTCCTCTCTGGGACCTAATGGCTACATTGCAACAAGACTTTTCTTCTTTGGTTACAAGTTTGATTCCTTTTAAAGTATTAAGTAGAACCACATAAAATTGCCTTTGTGTGCAGGTCAGAAAAATTGTACTAAATGCAATGTGGAAAATGAATTGTGTTCTAGAACAAAAAAGAGCATTATGAAATCCAAATGAAGTAGTCCAGTTAATAGCTATGTACCAATGTGAATTTCTTAGTTTTGCCAAATGTACCTTGGTTATGTAACATGCTAAAATTGGGGAAACGTGGGGAACAATATAAAAGAACTCTTTGTACAATCTTTGCAAATTTTCTATAATTGTATAAACCTAAAATTATTCTGAAAAAGTTTACTTAGAAAATATTTAAATATTAGCAATTTTACATGGTTTAGATAAAAACTAAGGGCTTTGCATATAAAGCCAGCTAATACAACCTTTCCATTTTATACAGGTAGAATTTATGATTGAAATTTAAGAGTGTTTTAGTGATAGACTTTTGTACCTTGGCAGCCCAGCTCTTGGACATTCAGCCAGTTTAGGTAAGTCTGAGAATCTTCAGAGAAAGGAACCAATAGCCATTACTGAGGGACAAGCTTGAGCCTAGACCTGCTAATGGAGCTCCTCCCGCTTCTCTCACTAGACAAAGATCCAATTTCTTGAGTACTCTATGCTGTGGAGATGAATGACTTACCCTTGGCAGACAGTGGACACCCCACACAGCCCAGTTCCAGGAGAAATGTTCATGTCCAAGTGCTTCCTTCTACTAAGGAGACTTCTTTTCTCCCTGCTGGTCATGAGAGGACAGAGAGGTTGTGCTGTATATCAAGCTGGATCTGGATGCTCATTTATAGGAAAAAGAACCAGCTTTCGGTTCTACTGGCATATTTTCTTGTCTAACTCTAGTCAAGAAATATAGGGCCAGCATTCTTTCAAGGCACTAGTTCTAGAGTTACATTGTTTAATATGGTAGACAGTCCAGGTATGGGAACTAAAATTTAAATTTAAATTAAAAACCTAAACCCAAGTCCTCTGTCACACTAGTTAATTTCAGGTATACTGCCTTAGTGGCTACCATATTGAACGTGCAGATATGGAATGTTTCCATTATCACAGAAAGTTCTAGTTGACAGTGCTGATCTAGTTTAGAGTATTGGTCCTACATAATCTACGTAAATAATTGTTCTTTAATATGATCTAACTTACCACAAGGCATCTATACATTAGGCAACTTGGTTTATCATAGGTCGAGAACTTCAAAAAGCTTTCTCTCTCATTTCAATTAGATGTTCTAATTCTAGATTGGTACTAAATTGTCAATTGATTTGATAGAATTATCATATGTAGCCACTGCTTGCCAAAGAGTGAGGGGCGCTAACATTCACTCTACTAGACACAGTTTTGTTTTATGTTTTTGGTCCAGATTCTTACTAGAGACAAATGACCTAACTTCTAAGTTCTAAGTTCTTATCCCTATAGACCTTTGATTGTTGAAATTAAAAATTATTCAAAACAGATTATGTATTTTGACCATGTGAATTTGAAATGGTAATTTTTAATAATTATAATAGTGGTTATAATAAATTATAAAATATAACAAATAGAAATATTAAAAGTAATAACAAGAATAGCAGTCACTTACTACATGTTTACTGTTTACCTGGCACTGTGATAAACACTGTGAAGTTTATCCCAGCTATTCTTCACAATAATCCTTTAAGATAGAAGACATTATCCTATATGCAGAAACTGATGCTTATAAAGTTTAAGTAACTTACCAGGTGACTCTGGTAGTGAGTGAATAAGCCAGAATGTGAATCCAGTTCTGTCTAATGCAAACCCAGCCACTAAGTGGCCACTTTGGTGCCCTAGAGAATGTGAATCAATTGGTTTTTCTATCACTCCATTGCTGACAACTTGTCCAAAATGAATTATTAATGACCATGCTAGGCTCAGAGTGGGTCCTGTGTTTCTGACATGTGCTCCCTCTGCTGCTGCACCCTATCTCAAATGCCATTTTAGCCATATTGCCAGAACATGCCAGAACATTGGAAGCTAGACGTTTTTTGCTTTGGAAGCCTTTCCTCTGTTGTTATAAAGACAAATATACTGGTATTCTATATTAAACCATTTTCTCCTACCTAAAAGTTTTCCTCTTTTCTTTCAGTTTTAAGAGAAATTGAAATATTTTCATGGTCCCTATAATAGCAGAAGCCTGACCCCACCCCACTTCCCCGAAAAAGGTAGCTATGTCTTAAGTCCCAGAACCTGTGAACGTATTTACTTCTCTGACCAAAGGGACTTTGCAGAGGTGATTAAGAATCTGGACTTGGAAAGATTTTCTTAGATTATTCAAGTAGAATCACAGGGGTTCTCAGAGGAGAATCAGAGGAAAAAATATGGCAGAAGCAAGTGTCAGAGTGACACTGCCTAAGAAAGACTCAATGGAAAGGGTCACAAGCCCAGGAATGTGGGCAGCTTAGTCTTGGCACCATCAGTGTGTAATAAAGGAAAGACAAGAATCAAAGAATTCTTTTTCCCTTTCCAGGGTCCCTATCTGATATGGTTTGGATATGAGGTGTCCCCCACAAAGCTCCTGTGTTAATTTACAGGAATGTTTGGAAGTGAAATGACTGGATTGTGAGAACTGTAACCTAATCAGTCTATCCTAGTTTCAATGGGCTGGGTGGTATCTATAGGCAGGTGGGGTATGACTGGAGGAAGTGGGTTCTAGGAGTGTGGCCTGGAAAGGTTCATCTTCCCTGTGGCCTCTTCCCCCTGCTCTCTGCTTGAGTAGTTCTTCTTTACCATACTCTTCTGCCATGATGTGCTGCCTCAACTTAGGCCCAGAGCAATGGAGTCAGCCATCTATGGACTGAGACCTCTAAACTGTGAGCCCCAAATAAACTTTTCTTTCTCTAAGTTGTTCCTGTTACAATTGTTTTTTGGTCACAGGATGTCACATTTTTGTCTCAGTGATGCAAAAACTGACTAAAACCCTTCCAAAACTCATGTTGAAATCTAATCCTCTATGTGGGGTATTCAAAGGTAGGACCAAGTGGGACCCTTAAGAAGTGATTATATCATGAAAACTCTGCCCTGATCAGTGGATGAATCCTCTCAGGCATTAATGGTTCATGATGGTTATCGCAATGGTGGATCTGTTATGAAAGCCACTTGGTCTCACCATGTGATGCTCTGAACCACTTTAGGACTCTGGAATTCCCACCAGCAAGAAGGCCCTCCGTCGGTCCTGCCAGCCTCCAGAACCACAAGCTGAATTAAGCTTCATTCCTTAAAAGTTGTCTAGTCTGTCATTCATCACAGCAACATAAAATGGACTAAATGAACACCCCTCTAAATAATCCCCCATCCATGTCTAGGAGCTCATTTTCTCCCCGAGCACCAAAGAAATTGTAGTTTGTTACCATTTGCCTTCCCTAGCTCTTGTGATTCTGAAGCTCTGCAGAAGGTACATTTGGAAGGAGACTGAGCAGTGTCTGGGGAAGGTGCCCCGAAAAGAAGAAAAACAAGGACTGAGAGGGGACAGAAACTGACAAGGGGTAAGTGCAAAAACTCCTCTGCAGATGCCGAGAAGGGCAGGAGAGAGGGAGGCTACAGAAATGAAACCAGGCATTCAGAAAAGAAGTTGAAAGGAAACAAGCAATTTGAGATTTGAAGAGACTCAAGAGGAAAAGTAGGAGAAGCAGACAAACCAGTAATGGGCCTAAAAGCAAATTTCCTTTCTCTCCAGAACTGCTGCTGGGCACAGAGCTGACCTTTACAGGCCAGAGGCCATCTGCCACCATCAATCCCAGCCCCACACTGCTGCCACAGCCAGTAGGAGTCACACACTTGGGACAATGGTAGAATGCAGGCTGGGAAACCAGGGGCTCCCGTCTGCTCAGGGGCTTCGTCTTATCTGCTCTCTTTACACAAAGCTCTTGTTGATATCAAAGTGGCTCCCTGTGACCTAGGATGTTCACAGACCAAACTCAAAGGCCCCTGTTGCAGTCTCAGGCCTTTTTTTTTTGCAATTTTTCAAAACAGTTATCTTGAGGAAATAGACCCTATTCCCAATTTTGTACATAATTTCTATTTTTCAGGAATGTGACTTATTATCTAGTTGAATGCTATAGTCAATACCAGTTGACTTTTGTTTTTGTTTGTTTTGTTTCGCCACTAATGTTACTTAATAAAGAATTGAAAGGCTTGAGATGTAGCTCAGAGGTAGAATGCTTGCCTAGCATGTGCAAGACCCCGAGTTGGATCCCCAGCACCATAAATAAAGAACTTTAAAAAGAGGAAATTCATTAAATGTATATATTCATATATAGAGACATGCATGTGTTGGATGTGACTATATTGACTATGCAGATATTATGTGGCTATTATATGCCCATATGTATACATTTATATTCATATAATGCCTCCATAATCAGATTTTTAAGAAACTAAGAACAAAGCATTGCAGAGTATTTTAATAAGTTCAGATTCCCTCTCTGGATTCTATTTTCATTTTTTAAAAGTGCACATCTCACAATGAGATTATTTCTTGCTCTCTAGATGATTAACTGGAACTTCACTTACATGGACTCCTCTCCTTGCTTTTAATTTCACCCCTTTCAATTGACTTTTGTATGGATAATCATTCATTTGTGTAGGCTTTATTCAGAGAATTTTTTGAAAACAATTTTCGCCCATGCAGCTTTTAATTGTTCTTTCCAAAATTGCGTTTGGTACATTGACTCTCCCAGGGGGCTGGGTTTTTGGCTCACAGGGCTCTTTCTTCCTGGGTCGACACTGGGTGGTCTCCCAGCCACGTCTGGTCTTGAGGTATCAGCAACTGCTCTGTTTCAGGTTTTTCATACAGTTCATTTTTCCATCTCAGTTTAGGGGCTGAGATATTATTCGTTGCTCTTTCTTTGTAGTGGCTGTTTAATTTACACAGGGGATGGCATTGATGGGTCTGCCACCCCAGTATCAAATAGATGAGCAAACAGGGCAGTAAGATAGGTGACTGTTACGGTTTGGATGTGAGATGTCCCCCAAAAGCTCATGCATGAGGCAATGCAAGAAGGCTCAGAGGACAAATGATTGGATTATAAAACTTTAATCCAATCATCGAATTAATCCCCTGATGGGATGTAACTGAGTGGTAAGTGAAGTGGTAGGGTGTGGCTGGAGGGTGGGAATTGGGGTGTGGCTTTGGGGTATGTGTTTTGTATCTGAAGAGTGTAGTCTCTCTCTCTGCTTCCTGATCGTCATGTGAGCTGCTTCTCTCTGCTATGATCTTCCACCAAGATGTCCCGCCTCACCTTGAACCTAGAGGAATGGAGCCTGCTGTCTATATATTGAGACCTCTGAAACCCTGAGTCCTTAAATAAACCTTTGCTCCTCTACAATTTTTCTGGTCAGATCTTTAGTCACAGTGGCAAAAAAAAAAAAAAAAAAACCACTGACTAAAACAGTGACTTTCTTCAATCTTATTTAAAAAATGTCTTTCTATTTTCCCTGCCCTGAAGCTGGAGGATTAATAATGTCTTAAACTTTACTTAGATAATTTATTTACCAAGTATTTACATTGTGCTTACCACATTCCAGGTCAGAGTGCCCAGTGCTGTCCATGTATGAACTAACCCAACCCCAGGATGACTCGATGATCAGAGTGCTACGATTCTCCATCTTTCATAGATGAAGAAATGATGGTACGGACAGGTGAGTGACTTGGAGCTTGCCCAAAGTCACACTTCTGATGGCCGTGGGGGCAGGGCTGTGTGTTCAAATTCAGACAGTCGGACCCTGCCTCCAAGCGTTAACTTCTGTATTGGGGCCGGGGGTCGGGGAATGGGACACAGATTTCTTACTTTACAGTCTCTCTGATGGTGAGTCCAGTGTTCCCAGGAAGAATTTTGTATCTGTTCACATCACATTCAAGTGTGTTTCTTTTCAAGACACTGTATAGTCGTGTGGAGACTCATAGCAATGACCAAGTCCCATAAACCTGCTCAGGTGTTCTACTTACTCCCTTTCCTTTTTTAAGTGAGTCAATGGGCTGGGTTCATCCTTCTGGGGAGTCTGGAGGCATTTGCTTCTCTTTTCACCTTGTTATTTCCATCACCTCCTTCCTGCAGCTTTTTGTGGACTTTTTCATCAACATGCAAGGCCCCTCTGTGTTTTGAGAGCCACACCCTTTTCAACCAAACACACACAGATGCCATACATAAATAAAAAGTGACCTTTGCCCACGAAAAGAATTTTGATGAATTGCAGGAAGTAATATACTGTGCAAGGAAAACAGTCTTTGATCTTTTTTTTCCCTTAATGTAAATCACTTCCCATGAAGAACAGTCTGAGTCTAATGAAGTTCTTTAAGTGGAAACTACAAAGACCTCCAGAATATTAGAGAAGACTTGTGCTGGTCTCTGATTTATTCCTCCTAATGGAGACTGTGGATTGGGGAGGCAGGAGGAGGTTAAGGATGAAGAGGGAATGACTGAGAGTATTCAAGTTAGTCGATGAATATTTCTTGGCTATCAAACATGGACTGGACTCTGATAGCAATGTTTTAAACTATGTACTGGGACCCATCAGTGGACCCTGAGACTACTGTAGAAAGAAAGAGAAAAATAGAAAAGAATAGAAAATAGTTCATAACATAGTAAGGCTAGAAAGTGTTATGTGAAACTTCTCTAAGTGTGTGTATTTAGAATGTGTATACTAAATTGCAGTGTAGACGCTATTTCTTTCTATATATCATGTTCCAAAAAAGTTTGGAAAGCACTACTCCAAAAAAAGTTTTGGAAAGCAACCACAGTTATTCTGTCTAACCCTGAGAGCTTACATAGAAATGGTAATTAAGGCAGAAATGACAATTCTTAAGGCTTTAGAGCTTTTAAGGGGATTTTATACAGAAGGTTTGCAGGGTAGAGTGAAGAGGTCATCTGGGGAGAGAAAAGAGGGGTCAACTACAAGGGGAGCAAGTGACTATTCTTGATAATGAGTGTGAATTTTTGAGGTGAAGTCAAAGGGAAATTCTGAAGACTGAGGTCAGAGTCTAGGAAGCATGAAGTGTGAATGTTCTTATTTCCTGGGCTGGGAGAAGAGGTCTAAGTTGCAAAATGGTTGATGAAGGCATATGATGAAATATTTTCCTGGTAGAAAAGAAGGAATAGGAGAGATCAGTGGTCCTAGAGGGATAACTAGGTACCAGTTGGCCAAAATGGAATCACAGACATGCTTGCTTTGATCTGCTATTTTAAAATTTATGAAGTTGCCATAAAAATTGGAATTACCAGTTTCTCCAGAAAAATCAAAAGACCCAGCACCTACAAGTCTGCACATAGGAGTGGCAACAGGCTCCTGGAACTGTGTCCCATGGATAGCTACTAGCACATTCAGCTCTTTCAATTCAAATTAAATTAAAAGTTACAGTAGCCACATTTCAAGCATTTAAAAAACTACATGTAGCTAGTATCTACTGCATAGGGCAGCACAGATGTAGACCATTTCTATCATCACAGAAAGTTCTAGTGGACAACAATGTTTTTAGACCCTCATGTTGTCACTATTTAGTACTTTCTCTCCCTGGCCAGTCCCCCTCCTTTTGTCACCTGTCATACCTGTAGGTAATACTGTTTGCAACTCCTGCACATACTGTGTCTAGGCTGGCTGGACAGCTCTGTGACTCAATCTTGAGGACTGAAACCTATCCCAACTGAAGTACCTTGAATTGAGTGTGTGTGTGTGTGTGTGTGTGTGTGTGTGTGTGTAGGGGGAGAGAGAGTTTTCTTCATAAAGTAAGAAAGGATATGAGTTGCAGAAACTGTAAATGATACCTTATGAAGTTATTAGAATGGAAGAAGAGTGGGTCTTGCTTCAAGTTCATCACATAAAGAAAATTTTTAGAAAAATAGGCCTTACCAGTTAATTGCAAGTACACAACGTGACAGGTGGAAAAGAACCAAAAGGACCAAACTCAATGAGGGCAACTTACAGGAGAGCAATGAGCAGCTTCCCAGATAAAATTAATATATTAATATTCTATTAGAACATACAAAGTGGTCACTTCTAAGTCCACCCACATGGTGGGCATACATGGCAGAACTGACAGTAATGGGGTTTATATGAAGGAAGTCAGTTGGGGCAAATCACATTGAAGACAGTCATTTGCCTTATATTATGTAACAATTCTAAATCAGATAAACATAGATACATATATTATTTGTATTGTCATGATCATTGAATATTCATCTTTGAGCCCAGTAAAACATCTCTCTTCCTCTCTCTCTCTCTCTCTCTCTCTCTCTCTCTCTCTGTGTCTCTCTCTCTCTCTCTCTCTCTCTCTCTCTCACACACACACACACACACACACACACACACACGCAGTTTTAGTTTGTAAGAGCATAATGCAGATTGCAGAAGACCTGAAAGGGAAATCTAGTACTCTTAGAGTTACTTGTGTATTGACACATTTGGGATCCAAGTTGGATTTTAGTAGATTTTAAGTGTTATTTCTTCTCTCTTGGTTAACTTGCCTTAAGCTCTTTTGCTGTGGAAATGCATGGAAAATATGAGAGGATCCTGAAAGAATTCTTTTGGCAGTGAGAAAATTTTGTTTTTCAACCTGCATTTGTTCATTGTCGTCACTACCTACATTTTTTCCATGTTCACATATGAAAATAATTATTCTTCCTTTCAGGAAGTCAGTTTTTAAAAAGTCAGTTTGGCTTCAAAGGATCCAGCACCCTTAATAGGGTCAGACTAGACCAGAAGACAGCTGGGCAGGAGCCCTGGCCTGTGAGTAATCTGTACTTTCCTGCCTGGTTACCTCTTGGGACTTGTGTTTGAGTCCTGGAAATAAGAGCTGTGTCCCATCTGACTGGGGAAGTAAAAGGTCTGTCCTTAAGACCTGGGAATAGGCTCACAGAGAGCGAACCAAAGTCCTTGTGGACAACTCCATCAGTCTTTCTTGCAGTGAAGACCAAGTACTCCACAGCCCAGTATGTTCTTCTAGAGAGAGTCTTTGGGTAAAAGAGCCCAGGACAGGGGTCAGGGTCCTGCTTTCTTGCCCCAGATGTGTGACCCTAGGCAAATCTTTCCAGCATCTATGAGCTTCTGTTTACTCAGGTGTATGGAGGGTTTCAACTGGTTCAGTCTCCATCTTGGTAAGTATAAAAACCTTAGGTCTTTCTTATTGGATCTCCATCATTATAATTGTAAAACCAATTCTTATCTTAAAACATCAGTAACATAACAACATTATGCTTTGATGAATAAGACAGAAAGACTTCCCATTTGCAAACCCAGTAGGAGTTAACCACTAAGAGCCCTACGGAAGGGGTCACTCAAATTGTAGCAGGCAAAGAATCACTTGGAGGGCTCATTTAAATTGCAGATTCCCAGGGTTTTCCTCAAGAGGTTTGGGTGATGCTGGGAATTAACATTAACTTCCACACCATGCGATTGGGGATCTAGGGGGAATATTTTAAGAAATCTGAGACTTGTCTACATCCTTGATATTTTAGGAAAACTGAGCCTTGTCTACACCCTTCGCTGTCTCTGCACAGCTGGTCCTCAACTCCCTATCCCCAGGCTCAGTCCTCACTGCTACTTATTCTAGGGACAGATAACCAGCTGGTAAGGTTTCCATCATACAGGTTTCATCTACAAGAGAGGAGCCACCTGATCCTGTGTGTAAGTAGCTAGCAAGAGAGCTAAAAAGAGAAATAAAAATTAATAATGTCTATTTTTCAAAACCTCCACCTCCTAGTCCACATAAGCACTAATCAGAGCACAGAATTGCAACACATCATGTCTGAGGAAAAGATGTGAGTTATAATAGATCCCATTTCCATAATTCTAACATGCTACAATTTCCATCTGATGAAATGTGGCTGTGAAATTAAAAGTGTCATTTGATGTGAGAAAGTTCTAAACCTAGGCTAAAACCGGAGGAAGATATCTTTTGGAGTTTTGAAATGAGGGTAGAAATATGACAAATATGAAACACTCTCTTGAAATTTATTAACAATTTAGGTGATACAGTAAGAAAAGAAGCTAAAACTCTGCATGATCACTGAGAGGAAAAAAGTCTTTGAAGGTGTTACCTTCGGCAGCTCCTAGGACAGTGCCTGGCTCGCGGTGGGACCACACTATATAGTTGTTGGATGAATCGGCTGAGCACAAGCTGGGGAAAACATAGGAGGGGAAGGGGAAAGCAGTCGAAGAACCAGACTTCCTGGGAAGAAAGAGGAAGGACCATTTAAGAAGCTGAAGAGGGCACGACAGACTTTGAAGGCAAGCCGATGAATGAGTTTCTTGTGGCTCAAAATAACAGAAATGTTTTTCTTACTAGTTCCAAAGGCTACCTGTCCAAAATAATGCTGCTGGCAGGGCCAGACTCCCTCTGACACCTATAGAAGAATCCTCCTTGCCTAATTCTTGCTTCTTCTGGTTTGCTGGTAATATTTGACATTGCATGACTTATAGCTGTGTGACTCCCATCTCTGCCTTTATCTTCCTGTGTCATTCTCCCTGTGCATCTCTGTTTTCAGTTGCCACCTTCATACTGAATGACTGTTCCGGGATGACGTCTACTCCAATATGATCTGATCTTAGCTAATGACTTCTGCAACAACCCGATTTCCCTCAGGTCACATTCTAAGCTACAAGGGATTACAACTTCAACATATCTCTTTTGAGGCAACACAATTAAATTCATAGCTGTGGTCATTTGAAATCAATATGAATACCCATTAGGATGGCTGTTATTAAAAAAAAATAAAGTGATGGTGAGGATGTGAAGAAATTGAAATCCTTGTACATTGTAGATGGGAATGGAAAATGGCGGCACCTCTGGAAAACAGGATGGCAATTTCTCAAAAAATTCGATGCAGAATTATCCTCAGATTCACCAATGCCACTTTTGGGGATAAGTACCCAAAAGCAGTGAAAGCAAGAATTCTAACACCTATTTGCACACCTGTGTTCACAGTTGCATTATTCACAATAATCCAAGGGTAGGACAACCCAAGGATTTATCAATGCATGAAGGGAGTAGCAAAATGTGACACAGTCATACAATATTATTCAGCCTTAAAAAGGAAGAAAATTCTTACATGTAAACAGTGATTAGAAGGAACCCATAAAAGTGCTCTTAAAATATAAAGAATATATATCTAAATGGGAGAGATAAATGAGAACAGGTGACCTTAGAACTTAAGAATTTCAGAGGTCTTTCCCCCACATCCATGCATCACATTTCCACAGCAGGTTATTATTATCAATTGAGAAAATATTATAAAGTGTGCATTTCATACTAGGTTATGTATATGTGTACCTGCCCTAAACTCTCTGACTGGGGGTTATATTATATTTTTTAAAGTCCTTTCTGACTCTTGCTCTAATTTTAGGGTCTTATCCAAGGCAACAGAAATTGGGTCCAAACTGGGTCTACTCTTGTGGTCAGTGGAAGGAGATCAGGACTTACATCAGAGACCTGGTATAGGCCTGGCCAGAATTTTCTCTGCTTTTAATAATCTCAGGTTTCTCATCTGTGAAAGTGGGCTAATAATTCCTAACTTCTCAGTGATTGTCCAGGATGTAATGATAGGCACTAAAGCAATTTTTACCACATCAGGGAGCTATTTGTTACATCCCATTTAGTACTTTAATAATTCACCTCAAAGGTTCTGGATATCAAGTAATATGCAGCAAGGACACTAATTTTACTTAACTGAGTGGTTGTAAAGGTAAAATACATACAAAGTATATGATAAGAAGTATAGACAAAGCCTTGCTCTCCACCCAGAACCTAAAACTCACAAGATGAGTTATCCTCACAGGTTTCTGATTTTGCACTTGGTATATGCCATGGATCTACAATTGCTTTTTATACTCTATGGCCCAATGATATTTTTGTTTTACAAGAATAACACCTTTGCATTAACAACTTTTCCGAATGATTGGCGGGGGAGCTGCCAATAGAATGCTCCATCACCTTTAATAGTCCAGTGTGATTTTTTCCTATATACAAGGACATGTTCCTGGAAGACCATGGCACAGCTGTAAAAACCAGAGAATAAACATTGACACTTCACTACCATTTACTCCTCAGACCCACTCAAGTTTCACCAGTTATCTCAATAAAGTCCTTTATAGCAAAGCAATCCAATCCGGGATCACACAGCCCATTCAGTTGTCATGTCTCTTTAGTTTGCTTCAATCTGGAACCATTAGAACAGTTCCTCTCTTTAACTTGCATGACCTTCATGCACTTAAATTTCTAAATGGGCCAAATTCAGCCTGCTCACCCATCTTTGGAAATAAAATTTTCCCAGAGTCCAGCTATGTCTGCTCATTTATATATTGTCTGTGGCTACTTTTGTACTACAGAAGCCACCGTTGAGTAGTTGTGACCCTGTGTGGCCTGCAAAACCTAAAATGTTTATTGTTGGGACCCTCACTGAAAATTCTTATCTTGTCCTAGACAGTACAAGAAGTCAAGAAAGAGAAATGAAAGTCTTACATATTGGAGAAGAAGAAGACTGGTTTTAATTTATTTTATTGCTTACATAGAAAGTCCTAAGGAATCTATAAAATAACTTCTAGAACTAGTAAGAGAATTTGGCCAAGTTGTAGGATGTAAGTCAGTATTTAAAAATCGATTTTATTTTCATATATCAGCAATAAACTTTGGAAAACATTTTTTTAAAAAGCTATTAAAATAGCATCAAAAACATAGCTTACTTAGATCTAAATGAATGAAAGATGTGCAGTCCTGTGACAGTAAAAATTAAAGAATGTTCCTAAAAAATTTTTTTCTAAAGATCTAGGTAGAGAGACCATGTTCAACTATTGGTCAAAATTAATAAGATGTAAATTTTCCACAAATTGATTATAGATTTAATACCAGCCTAGTGAAAATTCCAGCAGGAAATATTTATTTTTAAAATTATCAAACTGATTCTAAAATTTGTATGAAAATGCCAAGGACCTAGGTTAGCCAAAACCAGACTGAAAATGGAAAATCAAGTCAGAGTACTTACACCACATGGAAACCAGCCTCTAAGAGGGTCCCACAGACCCCTCCTTCCTGATGTTCTTATCCTTGTACAGTTCCTTCCCACACTGCATGAGCGTTGGTCTGAGTGATCAACAGATTATGGCAGAGGGGTGGTATGTAGCTTCCAGATTAAGTTATAGGAGACATTACTATCCCCATCTTGTGCTCTGTGTGTGTGTGTGTGTGTGTGTGTGTGTGTGTGTGTGTGTCTTGCTCTTTCTCTATGAGTTTCTTGTTCTGAAGAAAACCAGATCCTCTGACATGAACAGTCCTATGAAAAAGGCCACATAATAACCAAAGCCCTTGACCCACAGCCAGCAGGGAGCAGAGGTCTCTGCCAACAGCTACACTAGTGAGCTTGGAAAACTCTCCTGTCCCAATCCAGCCTCAGGCGGTTGCAACCCTGGCAGCCCATGATGGAACCTCATCAGCAACCTCATGATGGACCCTGAGATATAACCTCCTGGCTTAGCAGCTCTCAGATCCCTGGCCCTCAGAAACAGACATGGATGGTCTGATATGAAGAAGTGTTTTGTTGTGTTGCACTGCTAAATTTGGGGTAATTTGCTATGCAGCAATGGATAATAAATATACAGACTTCAATTTTAACCTGCATTAATTATGACAGTGTGGTATTGATATAAGAATAGACAGGTAGATCAGTGGAACACTATAAAGTTCAGAAATAGATCCCACATACATGCTTATTTGGGTTTGACTAAAGCAGAAAAATAATTCTAGGAAACATTCTGGAAGACCCATTTTCATACCATATACCAGAAGCAATTGAAGATAAAACATCGAGAATAACTTGCAACATTGCAACAGACAAAGATCTCTTAGATTGACACTAAAGACACTGTGATGGTTAATTTTGTGTCAACTTGACTGGACCATGGGGTGCACATATTTGATATATTTCCTGTTGGTTTCGTTTTTCTTGAGAATCCTGAGTAATACAGGCACTAATTATAAAAGAAAATAAAATTGCCATATCTTATCAAAATTAAAAACTTCTATTCATCCAAAATATGAAAACAGAGAGAAATAATTCTCAGTACATTTATTTAATAAGAGATTTGTGTCTAAAATATTCTCACACCTTACTCAAAAAGACAATACAATGTATCAAAAATCAGGTAGAAGACTGAGCAGACATTTCCTAAGAAGATATTCAGACTGTCAGAAGCAATATGAAATAATGCTCATGTAATTACTCATCATGCATATACAAATTAGAGCCACAATCAGAAATCATTTCACACTGATTAAGATGGCTAAAAGTGTGAAAAAATAAGGCCAACCCTTGGTAAGGCTATGGAACAATTGGAATCTTCATACATTATTGCTGGGGGCATGAAATAAATGTATAAACACTTTGGCAAAAGTTCTGGTGATCCCTTATAAAACTAAACATATACCTCATGATGATCCATCAATTCACCTAGGTATTTACCTAAGAGAGATAGAAGACCTATGTCCACATAGAGATTTACATAAGAATAACAACTTGGTCATAACAGCCAGAAGCTGGATTCAAGCCAAATGCTCACTTAATAATTGGATAAACAAATTGCAGTATATTCATATGTGGGAATACTACTCAGCATTAAAAAGAAATGCACTGCTGATATATGCAACAAAATGGATGAAAAACAGGATGCACCAAAGAAGCCAGACATGAAAGGGTGCCTCATGATAGAATGAGATGTTACCTGTTAGAATGGCTATTATCAAAAGACAAATGGAAGCAAGTGCTGGCAAGGATGTGGAGTGAAGGGGACCTGTGCATAATGTTGGTGGGATTGTAAATGGGTACAGCCATCGTGGAAAACATATGGAGGTTCCTCAAAAAATTAGAAATAGAACTACGGCATAAGCTAGCAATCCCTCTTCCGGGTATATATCAAAGGAAATGAAATCAGTATCTAATCAGTGATTATTGAAACATTACTCACAATAGCCTAGATATGCAAGCAACCTAAATATCTGTCTAAGGGATGAATATTTAAAGAAAATGTGTGTGTGTGTGTGTGTGTGTGTGTGTTCATTTGTCACTTAAAAATGGAATAAGTGCTCAGAAATGTGTTACTTGATTTCATTGTTGTGCAAATCATAAAGTGTACATACGCACAATAAGATGGCTATGACGTCACTAGGTGATACAATTTTATGGGACCCCTGTGCATGCACACCATTGACCAAAATGTCATTATGTGGTTTATAATTCTGTGTGTGTGTGTGTGTGTGTGTGTGTGTGATGGAATTCTATTCAACCTTAAAAAAGGTGTGTCAGGGGGAGAAAAATTTTAAAAATAAAAGAAAAAAAGTTGTGCCATTTGGGACAACTTGGATGAAGCTGGAAAAGATTCTTAGAGGGCAAGGAGAGAGTAGAAAGAGCGCCATTCAAATGGAAGGAAAACCAAAATGAAGGGGAAAGTTAAATATTCACTTTCTACTGCATAAAGACATTGCTTTGGACATGCTGCCCTTTTTCATGTCTTCTCCCTAAAATGAGATTTCTTTGCCAGGGTGGTGATGTGTCTTAGAGGTCTGAATTTCCCAAACCTCCTAGCACTATCTTATGCAGATTTGATCTGGTAAATATGATAGAAAGAGAAAGAAAGAGGGCTGTGATTTAGAATATTTTCTAGTGGGCTGTCTACATCTTTCCTGGGATTAGCTGACTGCAAGTTTCACCAGAGCCTAGCACCGTGTCAATAATAGAATAACAAACATTCATTGATTAACTGAAGTGTACACTACAGAGAAAAAGAAATGCGGTCCTCTCAAAGCCCTATTGTCTAGCCCCCACCCTACCTCCAAGCAGTAGAAACGTTCAAATATGCTTTTTGTTGTTTTACAGCCGTTTGCATTTAAATCGGGTGTGTCACTGTCACGTTTTATTAGCTATTCCTCATACCAGTCCTGTGAGGTTAGGCTGTTATCTGCATTTTACAGGCGAGGGCACTGAGAGGTGAAGCAACTTGCCTGGGATCAGATGGTACAATGAGCCCCTGGAACCAGTGGATTTTGATGCACGGGACCGGCCTCCCAGTCAGTGTGGCTAGTCCACAAAACCCTGTTGCTGGGAACACAATAAAGAACTGTGGATTTTCTGCAGTTGACTTTGAAAGTCATTTTAATGGTATAAATTCCATAAGAAAGAATAGAACTAGGATTGCAATTCTTTGACCTGATTATTTTTCTGTGAGCAGGTAGGCTTTTGTGGTTGTTTTTGTAGATAAGTGATTGGACTGCCCAGACCCAAGATCCTTGAAGTGAGACGCTCCCTCGGGGATTCAGCACCATTATTTCCTGATCAGATATGACCCTTTCAGAGGTCTCTCTCCTTGCAGCAATCTCACCATACAGCCCACCCATGTAGCATAACCTTTAAACAATATTGGATTAGAGTAAATGAATTTTATGAAATCAGAAAGTATTTAGAGCTTATCTAATTATAAAAATTTTAACTTGGTCCAGGAACTTCCTAAAATTGAATGCACAGTAGGTCTCCCCTTATCTGTGGGGGTTATGTTCCAAGATCCCCAGTGGAAGCTTGAAACCATGGATAGTACCAAATCCTATATATACTATGTTTTTTTCCTGTACATAAATACCTATGATAAAGTTTAGTTAATAAATGAGGCAAAGAGATTATTGATAAAAAATTTATAATAAAATAGAAGAATTATAACAATACACTATAATTAAACTTAAGTGAATGTGGTTTCTCTCTCTTTAAAAAGGTTACTTGAACACAAGCACTGTGATACCACAATAGTCTGTCTATATGAAAACTGAAAAGCCTACTTCGTGACTACTGGGTGGGTAATGTATAGAGCATGGATACACTGAATAAAGGGAAAATTCAGGTCCCAGGTTGGGTGGAGCATGACTGTACCAGATTTTATCACACATCTTCATGCTACTCAGAACCACACAGAATTTAAAATTTATGAATTATTTATTTCTGGAATTTTTAATTTAATGTTCTTAGACCACAGTTAACCATGGATAATGGATACCAAAGAAAGTTAAACTTCAAAGGGGGACTGATATATAAACAATGGTGGGTGCAGATGCGCATGACATTTTCTTCTGAGAGGATGAAGCTTGCAGACAGTTCTCCTTAAAAATATCTGTTGGATTGGGAAATTGAAGCTCGGTGAGTTTATGCAGCTTCTTTATGTACTGCACAGTAGGCTCCCAGCTCTCCCTTACTATAGCAGGACCTTGACAATCATTTCTGTTCCTGGAAGAAGCCTTAAAAAATGACATCCACAGGTTCTTTAATTCATTGGCTTTATCCTAAAGAATTGGTTTCCCCCCAAAACACCAGTCTGGCGTTTCCCTTATCTGATAAAATCGCACTCTGAAGCCTGGAGGACATTCGGCTGACAATGGAGCTCACACTTCTTGATGCCCTTTCCCTTACTAGCAGTGTTCCCGGCATTCCCAGTTCTGATAACTCTGCCCAATGTGATTAACAACATTATTATTGCATCACTCACTAACTCCCTATGTGACTCTGGATGATTCGATTAAGACAAGTGTTTTTCAACCTTGGCTGCACTTTAGATTCACCAAGGGAGCTTTTAAAAAGCCCCTGCCCATGACCAGACCCCACCCTGGACCAATTAAATCAAAATCTCTGGAGGAAGGACTCAGTCAAGAGAATGTTTTTAAAGCTCCTCAAGTGATTCCAAAGTGCAGCTAAAACTAAGAACCACAGACAGAAATGAGGGGGAAAAAAAAAAAACCACACAATTCAAATTTCTAGGCACTTATTATGCACCAGGTGTTTTACATATGTTAGCTTATTTTTTCCTCACTGACTCAGATAGGCTATTTAATATCTCTAAAATCTCGCAGCTGGGAAGTGGCAAAGTTCAGTTCGAAATCCCGGTCATTATAATTCCTGAGGCATGCTTTTATCACAGGAACGGATGGTTTACTAAAAAACTATCTGTAAAACATAAATTTAGTGAACATTGAATATGGTACTACCCGTTAAACACCTGGCACATAGTAGGTGGGCCTGAAAAATCTCAGTCTCCATCTTTCAACCTACCCACTTTTCTAGAATATTCGTCCTGGCCTGTGCAGTGACTTTACACCTAGACTTAAGGTCAGGGAACTTTGAATTAATCCCAGCACCTATGTAGTTTATAGCACCTTTTGTGTACACTAACCATGTTGTACCACAATTTCATTACATGAGGATGTTAAGCTTTAGGGAATGTAAATTGATGGAATATATAACTGAAAATGTGTCCTACCTATTACACACATTTTATAGAAGCTTTTAGCTAAATATATTTTAATGTCCTATGGCCACTAATTCTCCCTATTGTTGTTAAGGGGTAAGTAGAGATTCCCCTCTTAAACTGATGGGAAAGTTGTCAGCAGTTGTCAACTGCTATGCAGTTGATGTAAGCAGCTCATCCGTCCATCCACTGACTTCGCAGGACTCCAGTAGGAGGCCATGCCTAGCAGTTCTGAGATTTACTCCCTGTCTATTCGTGAGGGTCAAGAATCATGCTTTTTGTTTGTTGTTTTTTTTCTGAATTAGTGGAATCAGTCAATGGGGAATGGATAGAGCAGGGACATAGATAAGCTTCTTCCTCAGAGTGGGACTGACTTTGGCACCTGCCAAAGAAGGGGGATGATGACTTTGTCCAGAATGTTTCTCCGTGCAGAAAGGCGCTGAGGTAACAACAGTCAATTTCCCCTTCTGAGCCAGGTATCATCCTAGATCTTCTCTAGTGAGATAGGCTATTTCATACTGGGCAGTCTGGTTTCTATGCTCAGAACCATTCTGTTGGTCCTCCACATCTGCAGGCTCCAATCCACATCTGTACATAAAAACAACCAAAGAACAAAAATATTTTTTAAAAAGGTGCATCAGTACTGAACATAACAGATGTTTTTCTTGTTGTTATTCCCTAAACAACATAGAACAACTATTTACATGGCATTAGATACTATAAGTAATCTAGAGGTGATTTAAAGTAGATAGAGGTCTGGGGTTGTGGCTCAGTGTTAAAGCACTTGCCTGGCATGCATGAGGCACTGGGTTCAATCCTCAGCACCATATAAAAATAAATTAATAAAATAAAGGTACTGTGTCCATCTACAACTGAAAAAATATTTTTTAAAAATAAAGTATATAGATGTGCGTTTGTTATATGCAAATATTGCACCATTTTATATAAAAGACTTGAGCATCCTCAGATTTTGGTACCCATTGGGTCCTGGAACTAAGCCTCTGATGACACTGAGGGACAACTGTACTTTGGAGAATCCCACCAGTGGGCTGGGGGGTTGTCACTGAGGGAGGAGGGATTGAGACATATAGCTGTCCTCTCTGTGCCCTTCTTTTCTCCCTTATTCCTCCAAATCACAGTTCACCAATCTCCCTCTGAGATGGAAGGAACCACGAGGGCCAGAGACAGTAGCGTCTGAAGGGAAGGAAAGGAAGTAATCATCTATCTCTCCTCACTCATTTCTCTATTCATCAGCCCGGCATCGAGCACTAGCTGTCTCTCCAGCATGGTTTTCAGTTCTTCCTACATATTAACTCAGAGAATTTCAATCCCTTGTCCAAGATCTATTGCTTGAAGTGGTGGAACTTCACTGAATGGGGACCAGACCAGGTAGGCTGACTCCACAGTCCATGACCTTAGAACTAGAAGGTTCTTCTGGAGGCGCCTCATTAGGTTTGATTTGTTTCCATCTGTCTTGGTCTGGATCCTTGTCTGAATGTCGCCCTCATATCTTTGTTCTTCATGCTAAGGAGGGTGCCACTACCTACTATTTCAAAACTCTAATATATGGACAGTTTAAAACCATCAACTTTTAGTTCATATCTCCATAAACAGCAGAGGCAATTCTAGGAGCGATGGGAGGGGATGGGGGCTCTCAGAGAGATGCAGGGACTCTGTCCTTCTTAAAACAGGGTTTCTGAAGATACCCTATTCCTGGACATTGAGCTGACCAAGAAATGATGAGAAAACAATGGCTTCCTGCCAAGGATAATCCCTTGGTGCTTCACTACCTCTGACTGTCCCTTCGCCCTGCTCACACATCTGTAAATAGTACCTCCACGAACCCCCTTAAATCACCCCTCTGGAGTGCTATCTCTTAGCTCCTGGTCCCTGGCTGATTCGTTTAGGACTTGGAGAACCTATACAACACCCCTAAAGGAAAGTATTCATTTATGATTGTACCTGCTTTGGAGTTAGGCAGACCTAGTTCGGAAGTCCAGTTCCATCACCCTCTAGTTGTGTGATCTTAAGTAAGTTACTTAGCCCTCTGAGCTGTACTTTACTCACTCATAAAACAAAAGATAATGGTTGTAAGAATGAAAAGAAATAGCATAGGTAAGCTACCGAGCCCAGTATTTGGGTACATATTAGTAATTAATAGAATTAAAAATGAAAAATGATGTCATGGGAAGATGTCAAATTCAATAATGAAATTATTAAATTGATTTAATGTACATATTGTCTTTTGAGCTGATAGTTTTTAAAAGGTGATACTTCCCAGGGTGGACAATGATGTGAAGCAGAGGCACACACTACAAGTAAAGTATAAAACCTTTCTGAAGGGCATTTTATCTACAGATCTGTATTCTCTTTGACTCCTCAGTTCACGGAAATTTTAGGAATTCATCTTAAGGAAATAATCAAAGATGCATCTTCAAACATGTTCATACTATCATTGTTTACAGTAATTAAAATGGGAAAAAAATAAATATTTGACAATATAGAATTTTTTAAAACCTTGGGAAATTCATACAATAACAAGTAGTTGAATACAATTGATTTTCAAAATGTCTATAGCACACTGGGAAGTAAAGTTATAAAACCATGTTTCTATTCCATATTTTTATAAAATAATAAAGAGGAAAAGTTTCAAGGACTAGATGTTGATATAGCCATTTTGGTTATTTCTGGAAGATATATGTAATGCTCCTCCGCCAACACACACCTTTTATTTTTCTTCTCCTGTATTTTCTAGTTTTCTATGAACATTGTATTGGTTGCAAATAACAAAAAAACAAACTCTAGTGATTCAGCAGCCCCACAATGCCAGGACCCATGTCTGAAATTTTCCTGGCTTTTCCTTCATGGCTTTAATATGGCCCCAGCACCCCAGTTATCACATATGTATTCAGAGTGAAGAATAGGAACAGAAAGGACTACCCAGGCAAAGGCAGGGGCTCCAGGGCAGACTTGAGCCTGATGGGCCAGATTTGTGTCACATGACCATCTCCAGCTGGAAGACCGAAGGGAGAAGGGGTCTGGGAAATGGGGTTGAGGGAGCCACTTTGCAATGTCTGCCATAATGGTATTGCTTTTAAATAAAAAAAAGTGTAGTTACTGAAAATTTAAAACAAATAGTTTCTTCCGTTCTTTACTGCTTTAACATTTTGCTCCCTCCAGTCACCCATCCACCCACTCAAGCTGCAACAGCCAACAAGCTGGTTGAGCCCAGGGGGCGAGGAAGAGTTAAGAGACGGCTGACGGGCAACGTGCCCAAGGACCAGGAAGTCAGTTTGCTCCTTCAGTTGACCTCATGGGGGCCCTCTGGTCTGAGGTCCAGACTCTGGAGACTTTTGCAACTTCAATTCTTCTGGCCCCGCTCTTGTTTTTCAGACTGTGCGGAACTGGTCCTGGTATTTCATCTGATTTGCTTTGGTCTCAGTAGCCCTTTGCAAATGAACAGCATGCCCTGGAGACCCACTGTGGGAATGCACTAGATTGCCTGGGTCACTTCCCTGTTGTGCCCCTGCACCTGCTACTTCAGCTCTGTTTCTGTTTCCTCCACTGCAAAATGGGAATGATAGGAGTACACATTTCACAGGGTTGTTAGGAAAGATTGGATGAGTCAGGGTTTGTCAAGTGCTTAGAAGGTTTCTATCACATAGTAAGTGCTATGTAAGTATTTGTTTAAAAAACTAAATAAATATGAGAAAGGCAGAAACAGCCTTATTTGTTTGAGGTTACATCTTACTTGATATAAAACTACAAAGAAGGGCTGAATTTTCTTTTGTTCCCTCCTTGCTGAGCTATGTAACAGGAAAGAGAGTACATAGGAAGTTAAGAGCTATAAAGCACCTACTGGGTGGCAGCGACTCCCCAGTTTCTTCATGTGTAGCAGATCGCCTAAGGCTTAGGCGACAGGTGCTATCCCTGCCTTTATTTTCCAGATGGCAAAACCAGGGCTCAAAGGGGTGGAGTAATTTGACCACAGGTGGTGAAGCTGAGATTCAACCCAGGTATGTGTGACTCCAAAGCCCATATTGTCCATATTAAGAATTATCTTCACCAAGGAGACTTCCCTCCACTTGATTCTGTAAGGTTAGCATATATATCAATCCTTAGTTTAAAGATGCTTAGGGAATTTTTGCATAAAGTGCTCTAGTAACAAATCATTCTGTAGAATGCTATATTTCTCTATATTTAGTTTAGCAAATTTGAATTTTCACATATGGTGTTTTCTTACAACATCACTTTCTTCTGCATCGCTATTGTTCAAAAAATAAGTTCCAAGTCTGGAACTTCGCTAAAATTCTGGAGGTTTATGATACTTTCTCTCTTCTGGGATTTGAAAACCTTTCCCTGAAGCTCAAGTAGTCCTTACTAGCAATAGATGACGGTCCTTGTCACCAGTCCCAGGCATATCGCCTTGAAGCACAAGCCCAGCTCAGGCCAGCTGAAATCATCAATAATTAACATCATGGCTGTCTTGCAGGTCCAAATTCCTCCCTGACTAGCAGCAGAATTCCTTTCTGCTCTCTGATCTGTCATTGCCACCTCTGCAAATGCCAGTTCCAAAGACAGAACAGACTATTGCCCAATGTTTTTTTACCAACTGCGCTCACATTCAAGCAAACGACAGATGTTCAAGGAAGAGTTCCCTGTTCTTTCCCTTTAAGAAAAAAAAAGAAGAAGAAGAAATCATTCAACCACACCCTACCCCACCCTTACCCTCTAAAGTTCTGTGGTGCCTGAGATAGAGCCAAGATAAAAAGAATTGAAAAGAAAACGAGCTTTTGTCCCCAGCTCAGATACACTCCCACCCCTGGTTGCAGAGCCCTGGGATCTGACCCAGCGTCAACTCCAGCCCCACTGGGGCCTTCTCCCTGGCTGGGGCCTTCTCCCTGGCTTGGGGCCTGTCCTGTCACTCCCCAACCCCATCCCAGGGGTATTAACCCTTCCAGAAGATTAATGCTAGCTTCCAGCAGTGCCCACCTTCCTGCACCAGTGCCTGATCTAGCCTCTCTTATACTCTTGGAATTTTTATCCTTCTGCCAGGGGTTAAAGGATGCAAACAGCCCAAGAGCAGCTGCAAGGAAGCTCTGAAGTAGGTATCTCATGGGTGGGGCTGACTGCAGGCAGGACGGACCTTGAGAGAGATTAGGTGAAACATTAGCCAGGGCCTCTTGGACTCGGTCCAGTGTCTTTCAATGATTTCTTTATGTGCGTTGGGTGCTGGGTTTATTTGGCATGGGACAGGCACCCATTAGAAGATTTCACAATGATTTTGCCATGTTACAGTTTTTTAACATGTGAACTCCGTCACCAAAGGAAATTTGTGTTTTTGCCATCTACCCCCAGCTCCCCGCCTCTCCCCGGGGAGCTACAGGAAAAAGCACTCCAAGTGAATTCATCAAAATGACTAGGTAATGCTCTCAAAATAATAAATGTTGTTACAGTCTGGATCTCTTTCAAGTTTGAGCTCATTTTGTGAGCTTGAAGATCCATACATCAAATTGCATACGTATTATTTTTTATAAGACGACTATTGCACGGGGACAGGTAAGTTATTAAGCCACATAAAGGCAATGACCCTCAGAACTCTAGACTGTATTTTAACTAAGCTAATTAAGCAATTTGGCCAAGAAGAGGGCAAAGGGCAGGTGCCCTAATGATTCCTTAACTTGTCTCATAATCTAGTCTTACAAATTAGGATAGGCTACAGGCCCCGAGCTCCTAAAACAAGACCCTGTGAAATGGAGGTGCGCAGTTAGCATTAGAACAAAAAGAGAAAGCACGTTATATCTCCTCGGGCTTCCCTCACCTAACAGAAGGTGTGCTATTGTTGGATAAAGGCAAACGGTTTGTAAAACATTGAAAACCAATTCAAAACAGGTTAATAAATCATACCAACAAACCCAAATGAACAAGCAATGATTATTATTGTTGTACTTTCAAAATATCTTCTGGGAGATCAACTTCAAGAGAATGTTTTTATATGAAAAGATATTTGTAGCTAGGTCCTGGGTTCTCAAGGTCTTCGTGCATGCTTAAGCAAGATTAGATAAACCTCAAGGTGAGACTGAGAAGGAAAATCTGTGTTGAAGAAAGGAAATTGGTAATGATGAGGTGGATTCTCATTTTAATTGATGCAGTTTTCTGATATTTCCAAATATCCACAAGCAAGGCATTTAAAGATCTGGATCCAAACCACCCACAGCCCTCGATAATAATTTATCCATGTCAGACAGGGCTACTAGGTCAGTTGATTGTTGAAGAAAATAGGAGCAGGGACTCCCCTAACCTTATTTGTGTGTGTCCTTTGTCTCCAAGTCTAAGCCCTGCTACTATTGGGCTAAATCACAAGGATATTTCCTACCTAAGAAATATCTTCTAGCCTGAGACTGCTCCTTAGATAATTCCTGCATCTTCATTCTCAAAAAAAAAAAAAAAAAAGGTTGATTGCAGTGTTGCTGATCCTAGCCTTTGTTAGCCGCCTCTATTAATCATGGCTGGCAGGAGAGACTAGGGGGTCATGGGTAATTGAATTCCAGCCAACCTTCAAACCTAATTCAAGTCAACCCTTTGACCTCTTCTTTGACCAAATCTGCTGCCAGAGCTAGTCAATAAATATTGTTTTTAAATTTGAAGAAACCTTTTTTGAGTGCCTACTACGTGTTAGCTTTGTGTCTGCTCCATTCATTCATTCTGTCCACACTTCCATCAGAACCCAGACACAGTGAATTAAGAAATAGAGGAGAGGAGACTAAAGGTCATCTTGGGGTCAGTCCAGTGGGGAACCGTGTGTTCTCCAGACACTCTGACTTCCCATCAGTGCGGGGAGATAGATCTTTAGCATTGACAGGAAGCCTGAAGCCCTTTCTGCACAAGGAAATGGATGATAAGTGCTTTCCCAACTCTCCAGGAGAAGCTTTGCAGGATCTTGGGGTTCCAAAGATTCCCATCCAAGTCCTCCTTCTGCCATAGTTGATGTGGGATGTCAGGTATGTTACTGCACCTTTGTGAGCTCCAGGTTCTTATCTGTGATGTAGAACAGAATGTACACGTGGTGGGGGGTAAGAGGAGAGGCAGTAACAAACCCGTCAAGGCTCTTGGGAGAACTTGGGGATTGAGATAATGTGTCGGGGATGCTCCTAGTAAACCGTAAATCTCTTCACACTGGGAGATTACTGCTAATGACTGCCACACAGTCTCCTCGTTAAGACTCCAACCAGCAGTTAGACCTGCAAAACACAGACCTAACAGACAGCACTCACTCTGCTTTCAAAGAATGGAAGTGTGGGTAGAATGTCTCATGAACTTTCTTCCTTTATTTTGCTTGATAAGTCTCTGGATCACCTCCATTTCTACTGAGTACATACGTGATCTGGATTTTTTTTTTTTTTTTTTTTGCCAAGAATGCTTTTGTGGCATTTCAGTTTCCAGAAAATGAGGCACTTACTTACTTCCTCCTCTGAGCTGAGGCCATACCATATTCCACCAACCTTTTTGCATCCTCAGACAGTTTGAAACCATCTCACCAGTGACTGTCAACGTTCGGCCATCACCAACTCTGGCATCCATAATGAAGCTCGCATTGAATTGTTACAAATAATCATCTTGGCAGCAATACTTTTTCTTTAGGAATGATGAGTCAGGGTTGTGCAGAAGTTTGGGGAAAAAAATATGAGCTTGAGTAATAGAATTTCTTGTTTTAATTCTGAAATGATATGAGGCCCCTATGGTGTAGCAAGCAGCCCAGGGCCGCTGAGCAGCCTGGGGAGGCCGTGTTTAAGGGGTAATGTTAATGGAATTATCCCTTGCTGCCGCATAAGTGTCTGCTGTAGAGATAATTACCCGGGCAAAGATGAGGTATGGTGGAAGATAAACACCAGGGCAGGGACCTCGCTGTTTATTTTCCATGTTGCAGCGTCATCTCCTCCACTGTTTAACTTCATTAGCATCCCTGCTAACCCTGGGCCACACAGTTTCACGTAAAAGAAAGAAATTAAATAACCTGAACCTACACGTAATTGCAAACAAGGTTTCCAGGGATGTGGGTTGGGATGTTTCCGCTGCTATAGTCAGTGGCAAGCAGGAGTTCCCTTTTGCCCCATCCTTTCTTCTCCTCTGTGTGATGAATATGGCAGCAACATTTGCTGAATACTCATAGTGAGCTGTGCCTCGCGTTGAGCTTTTCATGTACTTTGTCCTATTTAATCTCCACACACAACAATTCCATAACTTTTGAGTACTAGTGGGGGAAATTGTGTCAGAGAGGTGAAGTAACTTGTCCAAGGTCACATGACTCCTGAGCAATGGAGGGAGCCTTTCAGCCCTGGCAGATCAGCCCCAGCTGTTTCCAGAAAATCACGGGCTTCTGCTTGTTCCAGCCCCTCGAGTCTGGTCTTCTAGACTCTACAGATGAGTCCAGACAATTTTATTACCTCTGCAGCTGCTGCTGTTATCTTTATTAGAATGGCTGCCAAATCTCCCATCCGGTCCTTGGTCCAGTTCTGTGTATCTGTTTTTTTGAGAAAGTATTTGCATTCAACCTGGAGTGGTCAAGATCAAGCTTTTAAACTCACCCCCCAAAGGCCTTTGCATTGGACAAGTTCCCTGCCTCCTTCGGCCAATCTGTAAGCAATCAGTCTCCTCACTCTGGGTTCTTTCTCCCAAAACTTATTATCATAAAAATTACACACAGAAAACCTGAAGGAATATTTCAGTGCACATCTGTCTGGCTTCCACCAAATTCAGCCGTCGTTAACATTTTTGCCATAATTAATTTACAAATCAATCAATCTTTCTGTTTTCTTTCTGAAATATTTGGAGGTTTATTTCAGAAATCATGACACTTCAGGCCTAAATGCTTCAGTATGCATCTCCTAAGAACACAGACTATTTCCTACACGAAGACATTACAAATACATTATCAGACCGGAGAAAATTAAGAATTCCTTAGTATCATCTCCTATCCATTCCATAATCACAGCTGTTTCTTACTTCTCCTACTCTCTTTTATAATTATTTTTTGAAAAACCAAGTTTTAGCAATGTTCTTGTAATAATGTCTCTTTTAACATTTTTTAACCTAAAATATCTTCCCCCATCTTTATTTTTTCTCTGCTGCATTTAGGTTTTGAAGAATCCAGTTTGGGGATGGTTGAATTGTTTTCTATTGCTAAGGGTTTCCTCTAGTACCTATCTTCAACTCTCAACCAGCCCTTAGTGAGATGGAAACTCCAAAATTTCTACAGGGAGAATCCCAAGAGAGGACACTATCTGGTTATAAGGTGTGGGATTGGGAGCTCTTTTGCATAATAGCAACACTTAGAGAACAAACTGATACTGGTGATTTATTTGTCCTGACTGCTGTCTTGAGGTTGGCTATGCTGTAGGATAGTGGTAACACTGGATGGTAAAGACTCTGAACAAACTCCCTGGGTTTCAACCTCAGCTTTGTTTCTTTCAAGATGTGTGACCTCGGAGAGATGACTACTTAATCTCTCTGTTACTCAGTTTTATGATTTATAAACTGGAGCTGCAATGATAACAGAATCTAATTCACAGAGTTGTGCTGAAATGAATTAATAAACACAAAGTGGCAAGAATCCTTCCAGGACAGAGTAGTATCTATATGTGGCAGCCGTTATCATTCATAGCATTCTTCTCTCACCTTCTATCAGCTTCCTTCTCCAGTCACTTCCTAGAACTGGAGCATCTAACATTTCTGGTTACCTGAGAGTTTTGCCCATTGCCTTCTACTTGATGTTTGATTTACTCTGGTTGGCCTGGGAAACTTCTAGTTTGCCATCAATCTCATTCTCTTTCCTTTCTCTCTCTAATCCCCTGTTGTTGTTTTCCAATCAAATTCTTTTCAAACCATTCACTTGGTTCTACTTTCTTGTATTTTATATCTTGTTTAGCTTCCTCCCTTTTTGCACTGAGGCATAGAATCATCCTTGGATTTAAGATGCATTTAAATCTTGTTTCTAGTCTAGGAACACTTTTCTGTGGAAGTGACCCTGGAAGCTTCTTGGTCACCAGCCATTCACTCAGCCAGCCAGTCATCAACACTTTGTGCCCCCAAGAGGAACTGGGCACTAAATATGCCCAGTTCTAACTAAATGTGAACTAAATATGGTCCTGCCTGTGGAGAAATACCTAGCCCATTACTCAAAGTGAATCTGCACTGCAGTTAGGGATCCATGTAATTCTAGAAACTCCCTGACCCTGGGCACTTAGAGACTTCAAGGAGAGTAGTTGAAGGGGATGTTAAGAGGTCCTTTTCTCCAAAACAAATTTTACATTGTCTTGAGATTTCTACCATGAGAGGACCACTACAGTGGCTAGAACCATTTTCTGTTTCCCTATCAGGCCTTGAAACATTTCTAGAATCATTTTAAGCTTTAACCATTTGTGACTACTCCATTTCCACAAAAGTACTTAAATTTTATTAGAATAACTATCACGTGGCACAATTTCTTCATCTGAAGAATGGAGATAATAATAGTACTTCCCTTAGAGGTTTGTTGCAAACATTAAATGAAACAATATGCCTAGAATGCAGCATGGGTATAAGTGTGCTAAGTAAATAAAAATAAGGCTGTTGAGAGATTCTGATGGAGTCAAAAGAAAAACAAGACTCAGAGCTGGTGAGCTTTCATTGGGGTTAATAAAGAAAGGTAGAAGTTCAAGGCCTGACTCAGGCAGTAAATGAGGCAAGATTCACTTGAGGAAATTGTGGAGAGGACAAAGGAAAAGTAAAAAATTAACTATGAATATTTTATAATTTAAAACCAAAAAAAATTGTCCTCATCTCCTTCCTTTATTTTGAGTTCTGGGCTCCAGGCAACCAATTCCAGAACAAACATACTATTATTTGATGTGTATTGGCTAAGGAATGCAATCGGGTACAGTTCTCCATGGGTCTTCAATTTCTGTACTTCTTGAAAAGGGACATTGACCACCTTTGTTCTTGAGTATCTTTTCATAGATATTTATATAGTGAACATCCTGGAGAAATAGAGATAGTATCTCCCTCCAAAGCAAAAGATAGAATATTTACTGCCACTATTAAAAAAAAATTGTAGGTTCCCTGAGTTCAGGTTACTCTTCTATAACAAAACTCCCTGAAGTAAAGGAATTACCTTGTCCTCTTCTCATAACCCTTCAAGAATTGGGGAATCAGAGAGCTAACAAATGCTGACACTCTAGCTACTTCTTTTGTTGGAAGTAATAAGCTGCCCTTCATCCCACCCAGGAGTCTCATGCCTTCTACCTTATCCATGAAACTGTGACAGACTAACTTACCAGCTTGCAAGTAGGGTGAAATCTCAGCTCCTTCACAGTTCTTCACAACTCTTACAGTCTAGGATCCTCCTACTCTCACAGTCCATTTTTGGTAGACTATGCAAGCAGCCCCACGTGGTTCTTTGAGAATGATTGGCAATGTTCTATGCCACATGATCCTACTGATTGGACAAGGGAAAGCATGTGAACCAAAAGCAATCTATAACTGATGGCCATGTTGTCTCATACACAGGCTCTGCCCATTGGTGGTAACACTAACTTATTGAACCACTCAAATTCTGTCCTGGGAACTGAATTAACTCAGGATCCAGAGAGTATGTCAGTTATGGTAGTAGGAGCAGCTGTGGAATGACCCGCAGCAAAGAGCAGCTGAAATAGGCAGAGCAGAATACTGGAATAGCAAGCAAGTGCTGTCAATAAGGATATGAGGAGAAACCATTTCTAAGGTTTCCTCTAATGCTTGGACTAGAGTCCAGTCTCCATGAGCCTTGACCTCAAGCTTGTCCTGCCACCGGCCTTCTTTTGGTAAAGACTGATTGTTCAGCAGTATCCATTTTGGGGGAGGCCTGGCAAAAGGGGCTGAGTGAGGTGTTCATTTCCCTTATGTTCTTCTTACCTTGTAATAAAGAAGGGGAGAAGATCTCACTATCATGTCATGGAATCATTACTGCCTCCTTCTGACATTCTTTTTCTTCCTTGCCCAGGCCAGACTGCTACCTAGAAATGGAACTTGTGTTTTCTCTTCTCTGAATCTCCTCCCCACTCTCCCTTTACACCAGTGTCTCTGTAATTCCAGACCTATATGCCATTTCAACAAGAACAACAGGTTGTGCTTTTGACCTCCTGCCAAATGGGTCCATTTGTGAACAAAGACTGAGGGAAAGGAAATCCCTCCTCTAGGGCTTCCTGCTCCCTTTCTGCTCTTAAAAGCATTCCTATTTGGTGACTCTCCAACGAGTACAGATTTGCAATGTCTCCATTGGCTGTCCTTTTTCTTTCTTCTTCATCCTAATCCCTCTCCCTGTCGTCTCTGGTCTTCTCAAAGCCTTCCTCATTCCTTCTTCACTAATGGGGAGCGCCCTGGGGGACATGATGAGGAACTAGTCACCTGAGAACTGCAAATTCCCAGGCTCCATGACTCTTTCCCTGGATCATCCTAACCCATCTGTCCCACACTGTCTCTCAATCTTAAAGTACCTCAAGGAAGACTCTAGAAGAAAAAATAAGAGCAAAACCAGAAGTGCATAAAACAGTATAATTTCATTTTCTAAATGAACAGTAGAAATGCGAACATATGCTGTTTTATGATTCTTTTTTACAGAGGACAGCAGTACGTGTTTGTAGAACAAATGATCGTTTTGTTCATGACCTTCTACTTGTTGAGCGTGTTAAACTTCCTGCAAAGCCATCTCTGTCGCCAACATTTAGCACAGAGCTAGGGTTGGGTGACTAAGGTTGGATCTGTTGCATAGCATTTTGGGGACTGATATGAACACGTGGCTGTGGTAAAAATATATCTTTCTAAGCTAGTGTGGTTGCTGAAGTATGAGTCAGTTGAGTGAGCTTGGGCAGAAAGGGGTTGGCTGCTGAGTATCCATGCATGTGGTAAACTCTCAGGGCGATGGAAGTGGGAGGATATAGACCTGGGATGCCAAGTTGATGTTCTCAGTGTCAGGCAGCAAGGTCCATAAGGTCTCTGGACAAATAGCAAGACCCAGGCTACCTAGAGACCAGTAATCAGAAATAGGCAGCATCGTAAAAAAAAAAAAGAATAAATAAATAAATAAAATAAAAAATCCACACACTATGAATTTTTGAAATTGAACAAAATACATGACCATTGTAGAAACATTGTAAGATATAACCAGAAAATAAACAAAAAAATTATCCATAATTTTGCTGCTTCCATACTGTTAACATTTCTATGTGCATCATTTTATTTTCCATGTGTATTTATATTTTATATACATATATTTTATATACACCCATAAATGGATACATATCATATATTCTCTTGTATATATATATATATGTATGTATATATATATATACATATATATGTGTGTGTGTGTATAATTTTTTTTGTTTTTTTGCTTACATGATGCTGTGACCCAAAATCATACATTCACAGTATAACTTTAAATGGCTACCTGGCTTCCCATTTTATTGGATGTTCTCTAAGTTATTTAACCTACTACCTATTTGGTCCACTTGCTTTGTTTCAGTTCTCAATGTTTTATTATCATGAACAATGCTGTATCCTTGCCATGCTTCTTGGAATACCTGTTTGTGTCCTTGAGAAGAATTTCTGGAAAGGGAATCTCTAGGTCAAACAGAAAGCATTTATTTAGAGTTTAGGGATGTATTGCAGCCATATCTTCCAGAAAGTTTCCACCAATTTATAGTCCCACCAGCAATCAGATGGTATTTTTGAGAAAGTTTTCATACCAATTTCCATTCTAAGGAAGAGTTTAAGAATTACTTGCCACTAGAAATCGCAAGTCAGCTGGATACACAGGCAGAACAGGAGATACGGTTGCTCACACATGGTTCTTTGACGCTGTGGCCTCTGTAAGTTCTACCACATGGAAAAGAGTGTCCTTGTGTATATGGTCACAATATACATTGATCATGAAAGCCACCAAATATCCCCAGTTTTCAAACTGTTGGAGAGATAAACCTAGTGCAAGAATACTGGGACAAAAGAATAAGTTAGCTAAGGTGAGGGTGTTCAATTGGTTATTATTGCTGTATAATAAATTACTAAAAACTTAGTGATTTAAAGCAACACACATTTACTATCTCACAGTTCCTGAAGGTCAGGAGGAACCTGGTAGCCATAGCTTATCTGTGATGAAGGTGTCACCCTGGGCTGCGTTCTCATCTGGAGGCTCAGTTGGTGACATGTTTCCAAGCTCTCTTGACATCATTCATTTTCTTGCAGCTGTGGGACCCATGGAAGTTTGATTCCTCAATGCCACCAAGTAGAGCAACTAGAGCAGGTCTGCCAACTACACGGGGTCTTACATAATGGGAAGGAATCCGGGAGGGCCATCCTAGCAGTTTTGCCACACCCTATTGGTTGAAGCGAGTCACGGGTCCCAACTATTCTCAAGGAGAAGGAATTATCCAAGGATGTGAATTCCAGGAAGCAAGGATCACAGGGCACGTCAAAGTCTGTTCATCATAGTAAACAACTCTGAAATCTCTTTCCTTAAGTACTTTCTGCATGAGTAATCAAGGAAGCCGAAAACTTGGGAAAATGTAAAATCTGAAACTCATTGACCGAAAAATATTCATGCCATGTCTCTCATTTCAAGAGGAGGTGGATAGCACAGCTTTCTCTAAACAATATTTGGCCTGAGATCAATGTGGCATCTTCAAAGGTGTACGCCGGAACATGTGTTTCATGTTTTCTTGGGAATTCAACTCTGCATCCCTAGGACTGTTATTTTCTCCCCCCTTTGTCTTGTGGAATGAGGTGGCATACTTTCAAACCATGTAGTGACGACCACAGTTGAGACATTTTCCATGTGAAGTTGTGCTAGCTATTCTTATGTCTCTAATTGCTCTGTCTCCCCAAGACCAGCCCTGAGTCCCCACAGCCTTTTATAAAAATTTACAAAATGCAAAGGGAGGCAGGCAGTTAAAAATATTCTTTAAAAAACATAATATGAATCATGTTATGAAAAAGGAACACTGAAGGAATTCCCTCTTCGTGTCCACATTTTTTATCTTCTTTGTTAAACCTCCAAGGAGAGCTTATGTTCTATATTTCAAACTTTCCTCTTTAGTCTAATTCAGTAATGGCCCAACTGTGAAGCAGTTATAACACAACATTTTCTTAGGGAAACACTGTGTATATATTTGATGCATTTGCTTATCACTGCTCGTAATTGCCATTATTTCAGAAAGTGTCAAAACCTTGGAGGGAAGAAAGGAAGGGGAGAAGATTTCTCTGGAATTATTTAATCCTTAGTCTCCTCATCTTCCCTAAACTGGTTCCCTTTTGAGACCTACAGTGAGAGCAAAACCAACTGTGATGTTCCGTGGGTGAATAACAAATGACCCCTAAGAAGTGTGAGCTACACTCAATCAGTGTGCAGAGATTTTTCTCTGGCTTGAGCTCTGTGGAGCTGCTTCAGTAATCAATTATTTCCTTACAAAGAAAAAAAAGGTATGTTTTCGATGCATATGGTGAAGATGGTGATGGTCAGATCAAATGTTTCCAGAGGGTTCAGGGCCACCCTCCTCCCCTTCCCTGCTAAACTTCAGGCCCTGTCTCTGTTCTATAAGGAGAGGAAGAGCATTCTCTGAGAACAGCCCGGAGGCTGTCAGATTAGCCTAAGAGCTGACAGGGAAGTAGAAGAGTTACATTCCCCAGGAGGGCAGGGGATGCAGTTTGGCAGGAGTGAACCTGAGGAGCTGTTCTCAGGGTGCTGTGCTCTTCTTGGACAGGAAAGGTGTAGGAAGAACTAGGCACTGGAAAAGATGCTCTGGGGTGAAAGAGTTCTTTGGGCTAAGAGTTGGGTAGGGGAGCTAGAGAACAGGGCTGGGGCAGCCTGGGGTTTTTAGTAACAGTTACTTCAGATTTCCTACTTGGGCCCTTTGAAGGTTGGAGGGGGTTATTAGGGAAGAATTGACATTCCTGACCAGCCAGGGCTTGTTTAAATGTCGTCTCATTCCAAACTCTTGGAAGCCAACATTAGATCCCTAGGACTGCTGTAGCAAAGTTCCACAAAAGCCTGAAAACAAAGAAGATATATCATCTCACATTTCTAAAAGCTGGAAGTCTGAAATCATGCTCCTTCTGAAATGAGAGGACTCCTTCCTTGCCTTTTCCTAGGCATCTAATAGTTACTGCCATTCCTTGGTTAGTAGGCGCATCATTCTAGTCTCTGTCTCTATTGTCAATGCAATGTGTGCATATGTGTGTGTGTGTGTGTGTGTGTGTGTGTGTGCGCACATGCGCGCACGCATGTGCATGTTTTCTCATCTCTTATAATAAGGACACTAATTAAATTTAGGGAGTATTATCTCATATGACCTCCTCTTAACTAAATGTATCTGCAAAGACCCTTGTCTTAGACTTTTTTTTTTCCTGTTATTATAGCAAAGTACTTGAGGCTAATTGATAAAGGAAAAAAAGTTATTTGGCTCACAGTTCTGGAGGCTGCAAAGTCCAAGGGTATGACGATAGCTTCTGCTGAAGTTGTCATAACATGATAGAAGGTGAAAGGGCAAGTGAGAACATGAAGAAGGGAAAAAACAGAAGGAGTAGCTTCACCTTTGAACAATCTGCTCCCCTGGTAACTAATTCAGTCTCATGAGACTGAGAACTCACTCCCTAGGGAAAAGCATTAATCCCTCTTAGGGACCTAATCACCCCTGAAAGGCCCCTCCTCCCAACACCACCACAGTGGCAATCAAATTTCAGGGAGTAAAAAAATCAAAGTATTCAAAAGTATTCAAATCAAAGTACACAGCAACCTTGTTTCCAAATAAGGTCATATTCTGAGATTCCTGATAACTGTGTGTGGAGGGGACACTATTCAACTCATGCAAAGCAGAACATAGAAAAACATACACACACACACACAATTAAAATTTCTAGCCAATCAACCGCAGTTTTTATGCTCCACCGAGTTAGACTCGGGAACAACGTCAGTGGCGTTCTGCTGGGGAAAGGAGCTGATCTGAAATGTTCAACTTCTCTAGTCTGTTCCAAGCCGCAAACCTCACCTTAAACAAATGTGCTCTACTTCTTCACTGATCGCATTCTGCAAGCAACTCCTTTCCTACATGTCCTTCATGTGTGTGCACATCTGTGGAGTACACACGCACAACTGCTGTCAAGAACAAGGGAGACCGCTAGCTGCCACGCCTGCACCTGCAGACAAAGTTTAGGAGAAATGGAACACGTGTGTAAGGTCTCTGAAACGCATTCCTCAGGGTTGGCCAGAAGCAGTCTGCAAGACCAGGGGCTACTGGGTTATCTTGTGGTAGGGACACCGGAAGATGGGCAGAGTACAGTGTCATTGGGACACTACTCTAGGAGTTAACAACTCCCCACTCTCCTTACTGAGGAGGTCTTAAAATACCGTTATTCATCAAGGACCAGAAGACACCTTGGGCCACTTTTTGGCCAATCAAGGGGTCTGCATGTTGGGACAGATAGAGTGAAGCATCAGGCTTGTTCACACCAGATGCAAGAACAATATAGTTTGACTTTTAATAACTGATCCATCGTCCTTGAATGCCCCCCTCACATCTGCACTGCTGACTAACAAGAGGTGCTGGAAGAACTGAATTGTAGTCCAATCTGGTGGACTTGAGCTTCTCCAGTCAGTTGTCCCTTGAGGTGAGTCAGTTTTCCCAGTTTACACCCTTTCTCCTGCTCCTGTCCAAGAGGGGAGCTGGGCATGGGGAAGGCTCAAGGACTTTGGACTGTTGCTGGGGAGAGAGGTCCTTTGAATTGTGCTAGCTCTGGCTGTGGGCACACTGGCATTTGTAGGGTGGGTGGGCTGCTGTCAGTCCAGGCTGCGTGGAGGAAACTCACTGCTCAAGTGTGCCACCAAGGCTGCAGCCCGTTCTCTGCTGCCTTGGTCAGGGTTCAAGGTTGTCCCTGCTGATTTAGCCTTGCCACAGCCCCCTTAGCACTCTGGCCTCTCTGTGATCTGGTGGGACCTGTTGCAGGCCTAGTTTGGTGAGGGGACCCAAAACATGGCCATTCCTTCTTCTAGGGCCAGGGCACAGGCCCTGGCAGCGCTCTCAAGGAGAGAGAGCCTGGCACTCCTGGCATTCTGAGCTTATTCTCGTTACATCGTCTGGTCTGGACCAGGACAGGAACCTAAGAATGATGCCAAGGTGGGACCCATGGTCCCTGACTCATGGTGCTTTCACTTACCTTTTTTTGACTTTAGGATGGTGCAAAAGCAATACACATTCAGGAGAAACCATTTTTTGATCTTGTCTTGGCTAGCAATATGCTGTATGACTAGCTGGTGATGCTGGGTATGGCCACTCCTGTCAGTCATGCCATCAGGAGGCTCACCCCCAACTCCACCATGGATTGTGTTGCTAAGCTATGGTGTTTGGTAAGTTAGATGCATTAAATGCATTTTTTTTCTTAATATGTTCAACTTATGACGTTTTCAACTTATGATGGGTTCATTGGGAGGTAACCCCACTGGTCCAGGGGCATCTGTATTGTCTTGCTGCATTGACCTGGCTAGCTCCACTTTCTGAATCATTGGGAGGGCAGAGGCTAGGGATGCAGTAAAGGTTTAAGCATGGAAAGGAAAATAGAAAGAATCTTGAGAAAGTTTCTTTACCCCCATCTCACCCTTAATATTACTGTTTGAATATGAGGTTCATGATATTAGGGTGGTGTGGGGACAAAGTGTGACAGAAAAAAGACACATCAGATATAAAGCATTAAGCTCTCAGCCAGCACCATCCAATAGAACTTTCTAGAAGGATGTAGATATCTGCATCTTCACTGTCTACCACAGCAGCCATTAGCCATGTGGCTCTTATACACTTGAATTGTGACTAGTGATTCGAAGGATCTGAAATTTTAATTTAATTTAATTTTAATTATTTAAATTTCAATTTAAATGCCTATGGGGCTAGTGGCTATCACAGTGGATGGAGAAGTCCATGGACTTCTCAGAACTAACATTTTTTAAAACATAAAATAAAATAGATAGTATTACAATAGAAACCAATTAATTTAATACTTACACTTAATATTTTATTACATTTTACAGGTTATTTAATTTAAATTTTTTCATGGTATAATATTCAATGTATTTCCTTATTAATGCATTAAGTATCAATCTAGCAGCGAGCCTATGTAACTATTGTGATTTTGAAGTTGTGATGAATAAAAACAATGTTTTCATATATCTGACATAATGAGATGTGACATGAAAATATCTATGATTTATATGGATGATAAAGTCATAAATATTGCTAATGTTACTCTCGTTCATTTAGGAGTTAGTGAAAATAGGAGTGCAATTATTTTTCCATCTAAGTTGACCTTTCCCCTGAACTCTCATCACAGACCTGCCAGGGATATATGGACCCAGGCAAAACATCCCCATTCTAGAATTATGTAAAAAGTCAGTGGGTGGGGTGCCTGCTGCATACCAGGTCCTGGTCTATGCACTTGGGTTGCCATTATGATAGGACAGACAATGTTGGAGTTTTCAACAAACATATATTTTAGTGGTGGAGAAGGGCAATGTATGAACAACTAGATAATGTCAGGTGGGAGTAAAGGCTATGAAGAACATAAAGTAGAGTGATCTGATAGTGACAGAGGGAAAGTGCTATCCGAGTCTGGGAGATCAGCATGCTCTCTCTGGGAAGTGCCATCTGACTTGAGACATGGTTGGAAGGAGTCATACCAAATCTGGAGGCAGCACCTTCTGAGTGTAAGAATGGCCTTATAGGAGCTTAAAGTCCTGTAGCTGAAAGGGTGGGTGTGGTTGAAGCAGTAAAATCCACAGGGAGAGCACTGAAAATCCAGGTCAGGGAAGTCGGGGGCACCCAGGTCAGAGCTGGAGCACTGAACTGGTGAGCCACCATTGTAGAATGGCAGAATTTCTATCTTATTCTAAAGGTAGATGGCATGATTCTCTCAGTAAAGAACAGATTAGATGTGGAGGTGGAGGGGGGAGTTCATGCAGGTGCTGGTGGTAATGGTGGCTGATGAGTCAGGAGGTGGTAATGTGGGAGATAAAGCAAGTAAACTCACCTTTTGGGGCATAACTGATAAACCACAGATAGAGGTTAGGGAGTCCCAGAATGCCTCAGGGCAGTGTGGTTACTTAGATGAAATTGTGGTGGGGGAGGTCGATTTTGGGGGTAAAATCAAGCCTTCTATTTTGGTTTTAATGCTTCTTAGGTAGAAAGTGGGGATGTTTGGATGCAGGAATCTAAAGCTCAGCAGAGAGGTGAAGACTAGTGTTACAAATTGAATTCACCAACACAGAAATGGTATTTAGAGCATGTGATTGAATGAGATCAAAGAAGAACAGTGGTTGTAAAGAAAAGAAAATGCCAAGTTTGAACCCTGGAGAGCCAAGTGGTTAGGGTTAGTTTGTTGATTATTTATTCTTGGTCTGGACGTTCAGGTTGGTGTGTGCTTCCAATGACTGTAGAAAGCCCCTCAACCAAAAACAGCTCCTCTACTGATCTGGGAAATGGACTGCGGATTAAGATGATGACCCCACAAACCCCTCTGATAAAATGCAATTATTCTATTTGCAAGGATCCCTTACCCTGTTTTTCATTCCTAACATCACAATGATGTTTCTGTTGGGCATTGGCCATTCTTTTTTTTAGTGGGACCAATATCTTTGGATATTTTTGGATACTCCTCACATTTGAAAACAATCCCCCATTTTATGAGTCTCACCTTTCTCTATAGATTTCCCAGAGAGCCGTCTTATGGGGTGATCTGGGATGGACTTTCTTACAACACATTCTCCATGCCTGGCTTGCTGGCCTTCCTGAGAGATTCTATGAGCTATTTATTCTTCTTTATTAAATAATTTTCTGTGAAACCAGTGTTGATGTTTGAGTTACCCAGGAAACAGACTTCCAAAGATTTGTGTGTAGGAGGTTTTGGGGAAATGTCCTCAGGACCAACATCTGTGGAAGGTGAAGAAAGCAGCAGACAGCAGAGGGAGAACTTGAACTGTGATCATGTTCCCATAGAATTTTCATTTGATCCTGTGGGGTCCGTAGAGCTGAGGGCTCCTTCAGAGTTGCCCTGGATAAGTCAGGGACATGAAGATTCTTTTTTTAAACCCTTATCTTGTTCCTGGTCTTTGAACAGAGGCTGTCATAAAGAAGGGGCAGGTGCTTGGTGAGGTAATTCTCTTAGACTGAGAGACACCCCTGGTCAGAGATGCAGCTGAGACCAAAAGCCACCAGTCTCCAAGACAAGTTTTCCAGCTGAAAAGTCCATGATGCTCCTGATTCTACTCATAATATGATCATGTTATTCATAGTTTGAACTGAGGCTCAGAAACATTGAATGAACTGCTAAAAAAAAGTGGAGATAAAACTCAATCCTTAGTCTTAAGACTCCAAATTCCATGTCTTTGCCTGCAACCACGTTGAAAATTGCAGAGAACAAACCAATTTTTGGATGGGCAGGCTCTCCAAGCGCTTGAATAGGGCCTGGGTAGTTTTAAATTTCTGAGGCACATCACCTTTAGATTTAGCTAGGATTTGGGGCAATGGACACAGTCAGAGCCATCATTTGTGGAGGAATCTTACCCTCTTCTGTGGGGAGCAAGGAGGAAGCCAACAATACTCTAAACCCTATGCCAGATTATATCTTTTGATATCAGGCATCTATTCCTGCCCTTATTAATGTTCCTCCATAGGGTCTGAAAGCCAGCTAGGATTCTGGGTGAGACTTGAGTTCTGCCAGTGAAATGCACTTCCATGACATTTGGAAGAAGAGACAGATGGGACCTTTCTTACAGCTGTGTGGTGGACAAGCAAGTCCAGCGAAAGCAAGGAATAGCAAGGAATAGCAGGGGACTCCACATCCACTCCCTGGTCACCAGCATCTGGAACAGAGGTGGCTGTAGCGGCAGGTTGGCAACTGCAGTAAGTAACCTTGAAACCAAAAGACTGGGAGCTATCCCCTGATTTCTACTCCTCCAGTCTTTCCAAAACTTTTGTAAGCACTTAATTTCCTGGGTTAAGCCATTCTCTTTTTTGATTGAAATACTTGTAATGGTTTTCTTTTGCCCATGCTGAACCTGATATAGCAACCCAAGCACGAAGCCAGCCAGTGACTCCACTTTCCACATCCACACACCCACACATGACACATCATGTCTGCTTTCCCTTCTGCTCCTCTCTCCCTCCCCACACCTATCCCCTTCCCCTTCTCTGATTGCTTCTTGTCTTGCTGAATAGATTGTAATTTTCAACTTTTATGACCATGGTACTTGGTCCCAGCATAGATATATACCTTTTGATTCAACACCCTAATGTCATGGAGAGACAAGGTATGAAATCCCACCAGGATTGCTGTGTCGACAAGAAGCTTCTTAAATAAAGCAGATGAGCAGAAGCCCATGTCCATTGGCAATTGGCCAAGGTTTAGCCAAAGTTGAAGACACCAAAAACAGAATAACCAAAAGAACAGTTTATGGGTGCTGTGAATCCCACCCTCAAGGAATGTTAAAAGAGCAGTGAACTTGTAGAAATTGCACCACTCAGATTTACAGGACTCTTCAAACAGAGATGTCTTTTATAGAAGAGAAAAGAGCCCAAACTGAAGAGTATTTTACTCTGCACATCCAAGCATGAAATAAATATTCAAGGACATTCAGCCCACAAATGCAGAACCTCAGACTCAGAAGATGTTATAAAACTATTAGTTGAACTAAACCCAGTGTAAGAAGGGATCAGAGTAATGTGCGGGAACCTTCATTTTTAACAAGAATCACTGTGATATCCAATTTCTATTTCATGAGTCTGTTTCCATGTTCCAGGCAACAGCTGGTCCCACTTTATTGCTGCGGGTACAGTGAGTTCTAGTAAATCCTGTGTAATAGATGTATTCATATGCTCCATCCTTTTAACAATCTTCTTAATTAGGGTGCTGTCCTTTTAAGCAAAGCATTTATGTAGTTACTTTATTGCATTTGAATACAGTGTTAGCTTCAATAGACTTAATATAATTTTATGGGTTTTTTAAAAATTGCTTTACAATGAAGGGATTTTATTTTATGATTGGTATGGAGTTATTCCCATGGACATTTAAGAGCCCTTGGTGCAGAGCCTTATGAAATGCTATTGGGAAGGAAAAATCCTAAAGTTGTGGTAGGTGGTAGTGGTTCTGCCATTTATTGGCTTAACATCTGAGAGTCTCAATTTCCTTATCTATAAAATGAGATCTTTTTTTGCCTACCTCATGGAGCAATTGTGAACATCAAATAAAAAATGATGATCCATGAAAGGGCTTTATAAGTTCCGAGAGCTATGTGCGTTTCCAGAGCCATTGCTCTCCATGTGGAAGCTCCCGTCCTCATGCCACGTAGAATCAGGGTTGGAGCATGAGTTTCAGAGGCAACAGGATAGACTCAGCCTTTCAGGGTGCATGGGTGATGGAGAACAGAGAGAGAGATTGGGGATTTAGAAAAGATAATGGGGCATGGGGCATAAGCAGAGATGAGAGTTCCAGGCATTTTGGAGGTGAGGGAAGAAGACCAGGAACAACAGAGGACAGATGTGGATTAATCAGGTATGAGCTGTGGGCACCTGCTGACATTCTGATACCTAAGTCTGTGCCTCCTCTTCATTATGCCAACTTCTTGTCCAAGCCTCTGCCCATTCAGCCTTACCCAGCTTATTCAGCAAATGAATGCTCTGGAGCATCCTCTGTAACCCAGAGTGCTAGTGTTCCATTTATTGGGATCCAATGTCCTGATCTCCTTTTAAACATAAATGAAATGGAACTTGAGTGAGACCTGATTTCAGTTATCCAGGCACAAAGCAGTTAGTTATATCCTCAGTAACATGATTTTTAATTTGAATAACAAAGATTTATTAATAGTAGATTGTAGTATCTTTTGAATAACAGAACATCACCATTTCTCCATTATGCATCAATATCATTCTTCTTTCTCATCATACATCATAGGGCTAAAGGAATATTTGTCACCTTTAAAATCATGGAGGGAAATCTGTTGTGTTGTCCATGATATATTCAATAAAAAAATCAAATATGTCAAGCTGGTATTTTACCTACTTCTTTTAAATATATCAAAGTTTCAGTGTATTCTAAAATATGTAGGCCTAGAGGCAGCAGTAGTAGAGTGAAAAATCACCATTCTCAGACTCAGAAAACAGGTGTGCATCCTATTGTAACACTGGGGAAGTTTGAGCAAGTTACTCTATTCTTCAGGCCTCAGTTTGCCAAGCTCTTAAGAGGGGCATGATAGCATCTACCTCACAAGGCAAGAATCAAATGTGGTAATGCAGATGAAAGAGTTTTGGAAAATTAATGTTACTTTATTAATGTTAACTGTTGGTCCCCCTCCAGCCCCAGCAGGCACTCAGCCAGTGGTTGTTTTCAGGCAATAGAAAATACATTTTCACATTATTGCTTAACATTGCCTTCACCTTGTACTAAATGAAAGGAAATCTTTTGTTTCAACTTTGGACTTAGGCAGGCAAATGTTATTTTTATTGATTAGGTGGTATAATCATGGAGAAATGTCCTTATTTATTGGTATCTCATTGATATTAGAAAATCCCAAATATTTTTTTACCTCAAACACTGCCTTCCAGACTTCTTAGCTGCACATCAAGAAAGTTGGCAGCCCTTCTGTCCATCTTGGTCCCTTTCCGCCTCTCTAGTTTTAATATTTAATTTAATGGTGGCCATGACCTTCGTGGCTGACCTTGCAATTAAAGATCAAAACACAAGAGTCTTACTGCCAATTTCAAGTCCATCTGACAGCTGTCTGGATATGCAAGCTTTCCTATATCCCCATCATGATCCTGAGAATCTGCACCAGAAGAGCAAAGAAAGTCTGAAATGGTCTTGTTTCTCCATGTGGTAAAGAGGAGCACCCAAGTGCTACAGCAAAACATAAAGGCCAAGTGATTTTCCACATCACAGTCCTACTGACTCTCAGGGCCGTCTGCCCGTGTAAGCCCAAAGCTGAAGTCAGGGTATTTCCTTTCATCCAGTTCAAGGTGAAGGAAATGTTAAGCAATAATGTGAAGACATATTTCCTATCAACTGAAACCAGCCACTGGCTAAGTGTCTCTTGGGGATGGTGGGGGACCAGTAGTTGATACCACTTTTTCCTGTACACATTCTGAACTAACTGAGGAATGAAATAATAGGTTAAGGCAGGTAGAGAACCAAAACACCACCTTTATTATTGATAATGTGAACATGGCTGCCAGGCACAGTAACACACGCAGAGTCCCAGTTACTCAGGATACTAAAGCAGAAGTTAGAGAGCAGTTAGGGAGCATAGCAAGGCCACATTTGAAAACAAACAAAAACAAAAACAAACAACAACAAAACCAGACCATCACTATCAACTACAAGTGCCTTCCTAATTCGTTCTAAGATTTAAGAACAAGCCTTACATGTACCAACAAACAGGCCTCCTGTTAGAGACACATATCCAGTCACAACTGCGCCTCCCCTGCAGGTTTCTCCCATATATGAGAGCAAGCGTGACCCATGTTCTCTGCCGGTGGACTCACTCCAAAGACGAAGAGCAGACAAAGGAGTTCCATGGTGCATGCCCAGCTCCTCCTTTCCAACTCATCCTGAGGAGGAACCAGAGGTGGAAAGCTGAGGACATTTTTCTAGTGGAAGTCCCTCTGCACAGATGGAAACCTTTCTTTTGTCTTAAAAGTCAGCTTCTGTAAGAGCAGTTAACTATGAAAGTTAATTGTGCTTCTTCAAGTTGACAACTGAGATAGAACACCCATATTTGAAGATTGCTGATATATTGCAAAATATTTGGCTGCCACATGCTTCCTCTCTCTTCTAACAATGCTTTCTCCTCCAGGCTATCTACCCTGCTCATTATAAACCCATCCATCAACCCAAGCCCAAGAAGACAATAGTTGAAGAACAGTTGGAAATGGAGGGATTGAGTGATGGCTGGTTTCCAGATCAGAGTCAACACTATGAAACACTTCATAAGATGGCATGTAAGTAAGATGGCATGTAAGTTTTTTTCTCTCCCTCAGCCTAGATTATTTCTTAGTGTTCCTGATTCTGCTGGCAGGAGTCCTGTTGAATTTAGGAAAACCATACGAAATCCATCTTGGGGGTTGCCAAAATAAATTGTTAATCATATCAGATGTAGCACCAAAAGAGTGTTCCATCATAGTCAATTTTCTGTTTTGTAACTGCTCCCCTTTGCTTCATTCAGGATCTGCCAAGAGGAGAGGAAGCCCATATTGCACATGCCACATCTTGTTATCTGCTGGAGGAAAGGGAACAGAGAGGGGGAAGGTTCGTAGGGTCAGGATGAGGGTACTTCAATGCTAAAAAAAAGACGTTTATTACAGTCCAATTTCAAATATCCTTCTGGGGATATTAAGAGTTTAGAATCCTCAACTTTATCCTTTAGAGATAGAGGGTATGAGAATCACATGAAGATTCATTTATACAAAGTAGAAATGATCAACAGAATTTGTACCTGCATGTTTCAATATGGTTTCTTTAGATGCAAAAGATATGTAAGATGACTGCAATTGCTTCCACTATCCAGTTTAATTAAATGGAGCAAGACATACCTTAGCATTTAGTTATCTGGATGGTTCTAAATTTCTCACTTACAGAAAGAGAAAAGTAAATGATAAACAGGGAAATGATGAGATTTTTTTTTTAATGGAACAAAAACCAATAGATAGGCAATAATCCAAATCTGTCCTAAGGTGGATCACATCAACACATCTAACCTAATCATAATAGATCCTTGGGAACAGATTAAATTCCTTTGAATTGAATCTGCATCCCCTCCATATTTATACTACTCTACAGGTGTTAAAATGCGTATGCTTGAGGGCTCTGCAGATCTTGAACAATGATGACGGCATAGGACCTTTGTATTTCCCAGGGCTAGAAATGGACTGATACGATTAAAACAAGTAGGAAGGAGATTTTGTCCAAGCCTCAGCTCAACAAATTCAGCATCCCTCTTTGGTCTCCATTTAACCAAAGTTCAACTGCTTTGCTATGCTGTCTTTCCACAAGCAGGTCGGTCATGGTGTCTCCCATCACACCTACTTCTGGATATGCATCTTGATTTCAGTCTTACTACAGAAAGTCCTGTTCACCAAGCTTCATTCACCATGACTCGTTTAAGCAGCCATTTATGCATGCCGATTTGTTCTGATTTAGGTTTCTCATTGCTCTTCTGAATTTGGAAATGCATCCTACCTAAGCAGAGATTGTGAATCCAAGTCTAAAGTAGATCTAAATGATTAGAAAATTTCTGACATCCCACCACATCAGCCTATAACTTTGATGGCATGTGGGAGACATGACACTCACAGTTGGTTAGCTGTAGCATGAGGAAGAATTTATTTAGCAAGGCCTGAAGGATAAATGGATCCTAGCAAGGCTGTGTGGATACTATTTTCAGCCTGAAGCTTCTAAATATGAAGTTTTAACCCACCAGGTTAGGTTTTGACAATGGTGTTCCCTTGTATGTGATTGTGGAGGGAGCTGATTATGCATGCATACATGCATGCATGTGCTAGGGAGAGAAAGCACCCCATTTTTTTGTGAAGAAATTGAAGTCAAGTTGGCTCAGAGATAGGCAAGTTTTTATTATTTCCAGGTGCTGGACAATCCTCAGCAATGTCAGAGATGAAATAACTTACCTCAAAATATTTCATTGGTCCAAGTTCTGCACAATGACTGCTCTGTTTAGTGTAATAATATATAGTTAAGGCTTAAATGAGAAAAATATTCTCATTTAACCTTTGATAAATATTATATCCTACTTGGAGATTACCTGGTAGAACTCCCAGTATGGTAGTTGTCCCTGACCCCCACGACATAGCTACATCCACCATTCATTTTAAGAACCAAATTCATAATGGTTCAGAGTTCTTGTGGCTCACTCTGAATTCAATTCTTTTTCCAGGCCCCATGATACAAAACTCAGTTAAGAAAAAAAATCGCATTTGCATTTCTCCTCAGGCTATTACCATTAATTCATTTTATTCCACAATTTTTCCTGAAATAATGTTGTCATAACTACATTAGGTACATCATTTAGTTCTAGGAAAAAAGGGAAAGTGTTTCTATTTTTTAAAAATGCAAAAAGTAATCAAGGGGAAATACTGATGTATTTGTAGATAAATAAATTTGAAAAAATCTTGCCTCGTTAGTCAAAGATTTGAGGCAGCTTTTAAGAAATGCCTACAAAAAATTGCAAAATGCAAACAAAACATCAGATACATAGGAAATAGACGAAGTATAAGGGGTAGACTGAGGCAAAAGAGAGAGCATTTTGTAAGATCTTCTTCCATTGCTAACATTAAGCCTTTACTTTGGTCAAAGAAAATACTCAAGGGGAAACATTCGTACTACACCAGGGTATGATTAATGTAAAGATCTGGAAGAAAAAGCATGGGCAAGAAGCATTCAGCAAATAAGCAAATTCCTTGACTTCTATGATCTGTAATCTTGATCAGAATTATAGCTAATTAATGAATAATGATAGTACAGTGGGATAAAAAATGCTAGTGGTTCCAGAGAATGGTCTGCTACCCCATTCCTCTGAAAACGAATGAAGAAAGGCATAAAAACAAACGGCACAACCTGTGCAGAGGTGCAAAGGAATTAAAGAGCATGCGAGTTTGAAAAGCACAAGAACTTCAGTGTGACTTCCAGAAGTCATCTAATTCAGGGGGCAGCAGGACCTGAGAGAGGGAGTCAGCATCCAGTTCTTGGACAGCAGGGTATAGGCAAATTATAGCCCTTAGATCAAATCTGGCCCTCTGCCTGTTTTTGTAAATAAAGTTTTATTGAAAAACATCCATGCCCATTCTTTTCATATTGTTTATAGCTGTTTCCTCATTCATTGGGATGTTGGTAAAATTAAATACAAGACAGAAATGCAATGTTATGGCACAGTACACACAAAAGATTTAGCTGTGCACCAGATCTGGTTTAGATAATGAAATATTTAGCCATTGACTTTGCACAAGGAAACAGATTTTAAAGTTTCAAATGTTTGAAGACTCAAACTGAGAGCAAATTATCCATCAGATTCAGTTGAGAAAGGCTTCAGGCAGCTATCTAAGAATGTGAGGAGTGAAGAGAGTGCCTGGGTCTTTTTATTTGCTTATAAGAATCATTTTATATAGCCTTTGCCTGTCAAAAAAAAAAGTGATAAAAAACAAATTCCTTTCCTGTATTTTATTTCATTCTAAAAGTTATTTTCCCTTTTCCAGTTAAATCTATAAATCTCTGATCTGTGCTAAGTTCATTTTTGTAAAAGTTGTGAAGTTTAGGTTAAGGTTCTTTTTATTATTTTATTTTTGTTGTCATCTTTGGGTGACCAATGGCTCCAGCACTGTTATGGTTTGGATATGAGGTGTTCAATAAAAGCTCCTGTGGGTAATATAGGAATGTTCAGAGTTGAAATGATTGGATTGTGAGACCTGTAACCTAACCAGTCCATCCTAGTATGAGTTGATTGACTGGATGGTAATTACAGGCAGATTGGGCATGGCTGGGTCACTTGGGGTGTGCCCAGAAAGGGTGCATCTTTCCTGAAGCCCTTCCCTCACTCTCTCCTTGATTCCAAGTTTCCATGAGTGGAATATTGCTTCTCCTCCACGACCTTCTGCCATGATGTACTGCCTCACCTTTGGCCCACAGCAGTGGAGACAGCTGACCATGGACCAAGACCTCGGAAACCATGAGCCAACATGAACTTTTCCTCCTCTAAGTTGTTCTTGATGGGTATTTTGGTCACAGAAAAAAAAAAAAAAACCTGGCTACATAAGTATTACATCTTGAAAAATACTGCTTTTTTAAAAAAATATAATGCTATACCAGTGCTGAATAATTTTCTTGTGGACAGTTTTCCATGGGTGGGTCACTGCTATACTGCTCCATTAATTGGATTTTTCCAGGTCTTGCTAACACTATATTTCAGCAAATAATAAAAAAAAGAATGTGTTTTGAAAAGAAAGAGACATTTCCTGCAGCATCCTCATGTTCATGAAGCATATGGCATAGGGGTTAGAAGCACGGGCTCTGCAGTTGGTTTCCTGTCAAACTCCGGTTTGGCCACTTAGCTACGTACCTTTGGAGGCGAGGTGCAGTTCCTCCTGTCAAGTGGAATGATAACAACAAGCCCTACCCTAAGGTAAGGTGTCAGTGCCAGTCACACAGTAAGCATTAGATCAGTCCTCATTGTTCTCATTTCCAGAAGCCTTCAGAGGGTTTACCCTGACTGTGGACATGACTTTGCTGTCCAATACATCTCACCATATTTGAAAGCAAGATGAGAGATTCTCTTCTGTTTCAGGCTCTCGGCAGCTACAGAAACAAGAAGTTGACTATATATCCCTGAAAATGCGAGTAGGGGCTCTTCTATTTGAATATAAGTGATTAATCTTTTTTGAACCTAGGTCCAGCCCCCAGAATCTGTTAGTTATCGTATCAGTTCTCTAGGGCTGACCTAACTAAGTGCCACAAGTCAGGTGCTTTAAAATAATAGAAATGCATCCTCTTGTGGTTAAGGAGGCTAGAATCTAAAAGTGAGGTTTTGGCCGGGCTCTGGGTCCTCCAAAGGTTTTGAAGGTGCATAATTCCTCCTGCCTCTGCCAGCTTCTAGTGGCTCCAGGCAATCTTTGGTGTTCCTTGGCTTGTGGTCCCATCATTCCAACCTCAGCTCTCAGCATCACATTCCCTTCTTCCCTGTGTCTCTGTCCTCATTGTGTATGTATGAGCTCATATTAACATGAGGAATTACATATGCAAAACCCTGCTTTCAGATAGGTCATAGTTGAAGGTTCTGGCTGGACATCAGTTGGGGATGGGGGTTCTGCCCAACTCAGGAGAGTTGGTTATAGGCATATTTTCCTAACTGTAGCTTCTTCTGGTCATGATTATCATTTAGTTACTTGTCCTCTGACATTGGCTTCCTCTCTGTCCCTCTTGCTCTTGATGTGCCTTGAGGCACAGCCCCTCTGCAAGGGAAAAGCATCCAAAGCCCAGTCCTTGATTGTTTCACCTCTTGCTTGGCAAAGCAGAACAGCAGTGAATAATTCTTTGCATTGGGGTTATGCTTTGCCGTTTGGAACACTTTCCACTGGAAAGTGCAATATTTCCTCTCAGCAAATACATTTCAAGTTGCAAACAGCCGATTTACAGACTATTTTTAGGAACACCATCAGCTCCAAGTCATGGCTTGCCTGCATTGTAAATGCAACATCACGCAGGGTTTTAGACTATCATCAGATCCACAGTGGGACTCCAGCCTCAGTGTAATCTCTCCAGATAATGCCGTCTGTTTGATTTTTAAGAAATTAATATCATCAAATATGAAAAGTTTACTTTGGACAAACTAATAAAATAAGTCCATTTGTTAGATAAGATTCTGACTTACCAGAAATAATTTGCATATTACATTTCTTAGTGTGAATTCTTTGAAAATCAGAACCTGGGTCAAAGTCTCTGGTCCAGGTGGTTGATTGAGGAGGTGATCCCAGCAGGCTTGAGTGAGTAGGGAGAATGGAAGGAAACAGCAGAAGGAAAAGTCAAAATGAGGTTGTATAGTCCAGGTCTAGATCCCCGCAATAGGCAATAGAAGCTGGATCCTCCAGAATTTTGGAAAAATGTGGTGAAAACCTCCTCAAAGTTGTCCTCCTAAAAGTGGAAGCTGGAGCTTCCTCTAGTTTCCTCTCTGATCCAATGAAGATTGCCTCTGGGGAGGTTTGCTATCTCGCACTCTCTATTCTGTGCCTACCTGGGGGAAGGTGTTTCAGCAGAATGTTCTCACCATGGGGTGCTGGCAGTACACCAGACAACCCACACAGAACTATCCCCATAGTTTTTATCTGCAGAGGGGTGCTGAGGCTAGATGACACAGACAGCAGAGGCAGCTGCTACATTTGAATTCCTTCTTTTTTTTATATAGCACATAATCTTCATTTCAGTCATCATCTGAAATGTAGATGCCCTATGAATTAGGAATGGCATAGTGTATATTTCCTTTTCAAGTAGAACATAATTGAGACATTGTGACCTGAAATTAATTGGTGGGACGGTATACTAGCTAGCATGCTTTAGGCTGCAGGTGCCAGAAGACCCCTTTCAAGATGGTGTCAAGGAAAGGTTGGAGTCGGCTATGGCACCCTGTGCTGTGAGACAGGGGCCCCTTAGCCTGGGGCAGCCAGCTGCAATCCTGGGACAGGTTGTCTCCTGCTACAAGCCTCTTCAGGGCTTCTCACTGGGTGACTTGAGTGGGCAGTTTCTAGAGCTCCACCAAGACATGCTGAGTGCAGCTGAGATATTCTACCACCAGACCTGAACTACTGCAGGGAAGTTTCTGGAAGTGTTCATGTTCTAGGCGCCTCCAAAACATGGCCTCTAAGACCTGGGGAGGTGAGTGAGAACAATGCAGGGGCTCCTGGAAGGCACAGTTCCACCTGGTGACTCTAACATTTGTCTTTGAATATATTAGATACTTCTGCCCATTTGTAGCTGATGTTACTATTTAGTGGCATTCAAGCTAGCTGTGGGGTCCCTATCTTAACAGTGCATCTATAAATTAAAACTTTGCATTGTTTTGAAGTATTTGATAGAAAAAATTACATTAGATGAGAGATCCATTTGAATTCATACAAGAAATTTCAGCATTGAATTGTTAACAAGAGAAAAGTGAGCTGTTGAACTTGTCAAATATAATTTCGACTATTATATTCTTAAATAGTTTTTAAAGTGTTTTTAATTTTTTTATTCCCTACTTTTTCAGTTTCTCATCAACAGTCAAGTATTTGAAGATATCATTGCTACAAATTTTGATCAATTTTATGTAACTTTTTTAAGCATAAATGTCTGATTTTAAAATGCTATGTTCACAACAGCAAGATCATGTTCCTCATGATGATTTTGAAATATTTTTATTTAGAATGTATATAAGTTCATATTCTATGTATTTCCTCATAATTTGCATTCAATTTTCTATATGTTCAGTATACAGTATGAGCCCCCATGAAGCTCCTATGCCATTGACATGCAAACCCTATCATTCAAATATTATCTATGAGTGCCACCACGTCACAAAAAGCAAGTGAGAACCACTGAAACAGCAGTAGATCATCCTACCTGAGACATTTTAGGTGGTTCTTGAGTTGTTAAGTTCCTAAGATGATTAATTTAGGTACTCAATGATATGGAGTGCCCACAGTTCTTCCCATCTTTGACTCTGCCTTCCTCTACCCTTCTGCTTTTGTCTTCAGTGTGCCCCTCCTGGTTGCAAGATGACCTAAAAGCTCAACCATCATATCCTCATGCAACAATACCCAATATTCAGAGAAGACAATGTGATCTTCTTCAGCCCATGATAAGGGCAAAGAAGGACTTCATAGAAGATTCCAAACAAACTGTCCATCATGTCTCAATGGCCAGAATGCACCCATGGGCCTTCCCAGTTAGGAAATAACCACTCAAATCAATCAACTTGTTTCATTGTTGACCTCAGAAGTGGTTTCCTTATGGCAAAACAGGAAAGGATTTTCTTTAAAAGATATGGCCTGCAACCCACTAAGCAGTCTTAGACCCACTAAAAGGAGGACCTGCTGACATGCATCTCATGATTTGGTACAATACAAGTGCCTAGTATCTCCCAGGAAGCATGCTTGCAGAACCATGGTTTTGAACCTGAACCTCATCAAGTCCATTTACCTGTAAAAGCCACTTACCAGTTAAAGGAAATCCAGGGGTAGAGAAACTAATTAAACAACACCATGAGGGGAAAATTCTCCAAATCCAGTATATGGTACATTCTATTAGGCAAATGACATGGGTTTTCCAACAAATCAATAATGTGAAAAGGAAGGGAGGGGTTTGTTACATATAATAAGAGAGACTGGAGACATAAAAAAATCAAGTGCAAAAATCTGAACTTTTTGAATTAATGCAGCCAATTATAAAAAAGTTGTACTTCAGAAAATGATGGAAATGCAAATGTGGACTAGATATTAAATAATATGAAGAACAATTGGATGCTATTAATTGATATGTTTCAAAGTGGTATAGTAAGGTATTTATTGGTGAAATGGCATGATGCCTGGTATTTGCTTTAGAACATTCTAGGGAAACAAGTGGTGGAAGGTGTTAGGTAAAAGAAGATTAACAGAACCAAAGATAATTGTCAAAGATGGGGAAAAACATCAGGAGGTCTTTTCATGATACTCTCCACTTTTGTGTAGCTTTCAAACTTTGTATAATGTGGTATAAAAAGTCAAACAAATGCTGGCTAACTCACAGTATTTTGGAAAGCACCCCAGAATTAGGCTGAAAGGGAAGTTCCCAACAACACAGCCTCCAAAGTACACCACAGAACTGGTCTGATGAAGAGACAGCCCCACTGGCTCTATTCCACTGAGCACTAGAGAAAACTGCTGTCCCTGACCCATGCCTACTCTGCACCAGGAACTTGTCTTTAAATCACAAAGAAAGGAGGTGCAACAGTGGGCCAGACAGGCTTGGTTCCTGCCCTCCTGGGGCTGATGGGAGTAAGCAAGGACCAGCTCCCTTTGCCATGAATGGAAGCAAAGAGCTGTCAGCTCTAACTGATAGCCAGACATCTCAACTACTCCTTTGAGTCAGCAAAACACTAGAAACTCCACACAGATCCCATTTCCTTACAGTGCTCACATCTGAATGAAGTCTTGTCCGCATGCATCTGATGCTGTAGCTGCAAGGGAGTCTGAGACTTGGCATTTGGACTTTTCTATTAGCAAGGCAGAATTTATAATACCAGAATTAGCATGTCCCAATCCCCCCCAATATAAAAAGGCTACCCAAAAGATGATAGGCAGCCATGTTCATGACAGCTATTCACTGTCTACAACACCACCGTCTTACTAGATCAGATTCAACCCAGGTCCAAAGAGGACTTAGTTTTTCCTGAAACACATGGACATCCCATACCTGACTAACATGAGGTTCTGATGTCAAGGGAGAAAAGGTCAGGGGGACTGTGGGCAGTGCAGGGGCAACTCTTAAATAGGTAACCCACAGCATGTATCACCAGTATGAATGTATCAGCATGATGCAACCCAACAGGCCCTGGTCAGAGATTTGCTAGTTGTGTAGCCTTGGTTCATTGTTTAACTTCACTGCCCAAATAAGAAAGATGGCTTAAGTCAGTGGCTGGCCTTCCTTCTGTTCTTCCTTCCTTCCTGTTGGTGCAAAGGTAGCATAATCATTTTGTTCCCCAAATACGGACTCCCCTGATTAGCCCTCCATCTTCCTCCCATTCTCTCTCCTTTCCTTTCCTTCCTCCCTTCTTTCTTTCTCAGCAGAACATGCAATTCACTTAAGTTAACTTTAGATGAAACCATGATCTATAACCAGATCACAGGCAAACTGTCAGGATGGAAGCTGATGGTCAGAGTCATGGCAGGTGGAGACCCACCACCCCACCCTTTCTCAGAGGAAACCTAGGGAGCTTCACAGATTTTAAAATATTGCTGGACTAGGTAATATTTTAGTTATTTCCTCCAAGTTCTAGCGGGCTGTTACTCAGTGACTACTCTTCAATGCTTTGTTTTATATTAACAGAGCAAATTGTTCTTTGAAATAAAATATAATAAATTAGGGGTCAGAACAGCTCTATTTTATGCTTCCTTACACTCTTTCCTGTGTTGACTCATTTGTCTACTCTATGTCTTACTTTTTCAAGCAGTAAGATAGTCCGGTCTCCAAATTGTCAGGGTTTAGATCACATCCATGCTCTGTCCATACCCTCAGAGTGCAAACACCCTGGGAAAGAAGCTCCATCTTGTGCCACATCCCTCTTCATGCCTGTCAACCTCCCACAAAGCTCTGCTCAGAGAAGGTGCTCAGAAAATCTTGGCTAATTCACAATAGCCAAGCCATAGAACCAACCTAGATGCCCATCAACAGATGAATGAATAAAGAAATTGTGATATATATACATAATGGAATATCACTTAGCCAAAAAGAAGAATCACTTTATGACATTTGCTAGTAAACGGTGGATATGGAGAATATCATGCTAAGAGAAATAAGCCAATCCCAAAACACCAAAGGTTGAATGTTGTCTCTGATATGTGGATGCTAACCCACAACAAGGGGGTGAGGAGAATAGAAAGAAGTTCAGTAGATTAGACAAAGGGGAATGAAGGGAAGGGAGAGGGGATAGGAATAGGAAAGACGGTGGAACGAATCTGACATACACCACAGTGAATCTCAATGTTGTCTATATCCACAAGACTGGAATCCTAATCAGAACAAGATTCCATGTTTGTATAAATATATCAAAATAGATTCTACTGTCATAAGTAACTAAAAAGAACCAAGATAAAAGAAAATGTTGACTGATTATTTGATAATGTATGAACTTGCTTTTAATGTTCTGAGTTTATATCCTCCTGAACTGTCACACTACTACTGTGTTGACCAAGACTGACTTGGGAGTGGGTTCCTCCGGGCCACAAGGGCAGAGGCCAGAGCCCATTGGAGGCCACAGATGCACAGAAGCATTTTAAACACTCCAGAGGGGGCAAGCAAGCAAAACCGCAACCCTTACCAGTTCCCCCACCTCCTACCTCATCCTTTAGGACACTGATTTTAAATTCTTTCACCTATTTTCCCAGTTTATTTTTTTACTCCACCCATCTTCAGTGAACAGCCCAGCATTGGTCTAGTTAAGAGGCAGTACAAAATAACATGGATGGGGCTGGGGATATAGCTCAGTTGGTAGAGTGCTTTCCTGGCAAGCACAACGCCCTGGGTTCAATCCCCAGCACTGCAAAATAAATAAGTAAATAAATAAATAAATAAATAAATAAATAAAATAACATGGATGGATGAAGTTCAAGGAAAGACTCCTCATTGCCAGTGTTGATATGGCAAGCATTTTTCTTACAAGAATCAGACCTGTCAGAAGACATTATGATGCTATGATGTCTCTTTGATGGTTTTGCCTATCATAAAGAAGGGAGTAAAGGTTAGAAAAAGCTACTTAGCATTCTGAAGGGTAGTCCTTTCAAATACAATTAGTTTCACATCAGATTCATCTGCTCTTGCATTTACTAAAAGACAAAGTGGCCTATTAGTCCACCCCATCTCTCCTCTGCCATTCAAATCACATTGAGTATTTTAGCTGAACTGTACACGCTCCTATAAATTGTATAATTAGAAAGCAATAAATTTAAAGATCTAAGAGGAGCAGAATAAAGAAAGTGTCAAACAATGACTTACTCTAATTAATAATCATTTATGTCTCTCCCATTTGCTAAAGTGCTTTGCAAATGTAACCACCTTTTAGTTTAAAGCCTATTCATATTGTGAGAAGAATATGATTTCATTTGTGAGAATGAAACCTGGGTTTAATCAACCTGGAGCTATTTAATACTGGAAGAGTTCCCCTCTAAAAATTATATGCTATGAAAAGTTAATTTGCTACATAGTTTAACATCTAATTTTACAGAAGTTGTCTTTTTGCTTATTTCTAATCAGTAAAAAAATTAAACATGGAGGAAAAAATCATTCACCATATGTGTATACATGTGTGAACATACACACATTAAAACTGCTAGAATATTTAAAGTTCTCTAATATTAGCACTGCTTTTAAGTCATATCTTTACTAGTGATTTGATTTCTCTAATTAGAACCAGCCACATAATTATTGAGTTCCAACTATGGAAAATTTCTAAAGATATTGCCACTTACATTCTATCTTTGCTAAAGATCTGGTCAAAATTTTTGAGCATAATTAATTGGATTATTTGTCTTAGAATTGAATTGAAAGAGTTCTTTATGAATTTTGGATGCAAGTCCTTTGTCACATATATGTGTGAATATCCTGGGATCTGTGCCATTTCTATTCAGTTTTAAATATAGCTTTGATAAACAGAAGTTTACATTTTTTTCCAGTTTTTCTAACATCATTTGTTGAAAATACTTTCCTTAATGTTCAGCATCTTTTTCAAAAATCAAATGACCCTATAAGAGTTGGTCCATTCCTTGGCTCTCTGTTCTTTTCCATAAATTTACCTGTACCAGTATCACACTGTCCTGATGACTGTTAGTCAACTTTCTGTTACTGCAACAAATACTTGAGATAACCAGCTTATGAAGGAAAGAGGTTTATTTTGGCTCACAGTTGTAGAGGTTTCAGTCCATGATCGGACAGACTCATTGCTTTTAGACTTCTGGCTGAGGAGCAGAAAATCAGGATAGGAGCATGTGGGAGAGGTAAGAACCATTTACCTCAGGGTCAGGACACAAACAAAAGAAAAAAGAGGAGACCAGGTCCCACAGTTCCTTTCAAGGACATACATGCAATGACCTAAAACTTCCCAGCACCACGGGACCATAAGTCTTGAACACATGGGCCTTTGGAGGACATTCCAGATTCAAACTATAGCAATTAGTTATTAAAAAATATCTGGAAGTCAGATAATTAAAGTTCTCTAATTTGTTCTTTTTCAAAGTTGTTTTTAATATCCTAGGTTAGGGTTTTAAATTTTCCATGTCAGTTTTAGAAGAGTTTGTCCATTGTTGCAAAATTCCTTGTAGGATTATGATTAGAATTGAATTATATCAATTGATCAACTTGGGAAGTTTGATATCTTAATAATGTTGAATTTCCTAATCCATAAACATTGGGTATCTCTCTGTTTATTCAGGCCTTTATTTTTTTTTTTACTAAATTTATTCCTCAGAGTATATCAAATATATGTTTTTAGAAATTACTGAGAATGGAATTTTCTTTTTAATTTTTTTTTTAGGTGTAGATGGACCTTTATTTATTTGTTTATATGTGGTGCTGAGAATTGAACCCAGTGCCTCACACATGCTAGGCAAGCACTCTACCAACTGAGCCACAACCTCAGCCTGAGAATGGAATTTTTAATATTTAATTTTCAATTGTGTGCTTTCGAAATAAACATGTTGATCTTTGTATGTTGGTTAAAAAAAAACCCTATAACTTTGCTAAATTCTAAATTCTTTTTAGTAGCGCTAGTAGTTGTTGAGTAGTTTTGTGAGGTTGATTGTGAGCATTCAAGTCATCTGCTAATATCTTCAATTTTACTTCTTCCTTTCTGATCCTTAGGTTTTCTATTTCATTTCTTTATCTTATTATACTGCCTTCAAACTCCAGTAATATGTTGATTTATTTTTAAGACCACATGTCCTTGCATTGTTGCTGATGTTAGGGAATAGTTCTTAGGACTTCAACATCAGGCATGAAGAAACATACAGGTTATTGTGTAAATGCCTTTCTCTGGTTTAGGAAGTTCCCTTCTGCTGTGGTTTGGATCTGAGGTGTCCCCCAGTGCTCACACGTGAATGCAGGAATGTTCAGCGGAGAAATGATTGGGTTGTGAGAGTCATATTCTAGTCCAAACTAGAATGGACTGACTGGGTGGTATCTGTAGGAAGGAGGGGTTGGCTGGAGAAGGTGGGTCTGGCCTCCTGGTCTGGAAGGGTGCATCTGCCCTGTGACCCTGCCCCTTTCTCTCTGTTTCCTGGCTGCCATAATGTGCTGCCTCATCTTGGGCCCAGAGCAATGATGTCAATCATACATAGACAGAGACCTCTAAAACCATAAGCCCTAAGTCATTTTTTTCTTCCTCTAAGTTGTTCTTGTTGAGTATTTTGGTCACAGCAATGAAAAGCTGACTAAAACACCTTCTATTACTAATTTTCTCAGAGTTATATTTTTCATGAATGAATGTGATTTTATCAAATGTTTTTTTTCTTCTGCATATCTTGATGATTTTTCCTTTCCTCTGTTAGTATGATGAATTACATTGACTTCAACAGATCAAAACCACCTTGGAGTCCTAGGATGAACTCAACTTGATCATAATTTATTGTTCTTTACTGAATTAACTTTATTTATTTATTATTCTTTTGCTGAATTAACTTTGCCAATATGCCATTGGTCACTAATTTCATTTTTTTTCTGATATTTTTCTTTTTAAATCAGGGTATGCTGGTCTCATAAAACAAGTTCTTAGAGTTTACCTAAGATTGGTGTGATTTTTTTTTTCTTAAACATTTTAAAGAGTTCATCAATAAAACTATCTGGGCCTGGATTTTCCTTTGTGTAAAGAATTCAGATAAAAATTCAATTTCTTTAACATAAATAAGGCTATTGAAATTTTCTGTCTTGTATCCGTTTAGGAAAGTTGCATTTCTTCAGAAAAGTTTTTTTATTCTAATTTGTAAAAATGTATTGCAAAATTTTCTCTAAAATAATTTTATTCTTTTCATGTCCATAGGCTCTTTTTGGTATTCCTTCTTTTGTTGCAATATTCATAATTTGTGTTCTTTCTTTCTTTTATTCTTGACCACTTTATTAATCACAGGAGGCTGAAAAGATAGTTGATGCGTAATTCATAGTCAGTTTTACCCTACTAGTGGTCTAAGGACTGACATGGATTGCTTCCTGGAACATTCTACCAGGTCTATATTGAAACATTTGTTGACAGTAAAATCATTCAATTGCTTCATTATTTCACAGAACCTATCCATTTACTTTTTTTGAGAGGGGGTATCAGGGATTGAACTCAGAGGCACATGACCACTGAGCCACATCCCCTGCCCTATTTTGTATTTTATTTAGAGACAGGGTCTCACTGAGTTGCTTAGGACTTCAATTTTGCTGAGGCTGGCTTTACTCAGGATCCCCCTGCCTACCCTCCTGAGCTGTTTGGATTACAGGCATGTGTCACCGTACCCAGCTTTATTTACTTTTGATAGATAAAAACACATAACACATATGTAATGTGGTTTTTAAAAAATCAGTTTGGCCAAAATCTATCATTATAACTTGAGGATTAGGAGTATATCCTGAAATAGAAAACCTAAGGACCAAAAGCCCAGCCTCTGGAAATCAGAAGGACATGTATTCAAATCCTGTAGTACCTGCTAGCTGGAACTTTAAATAACCTTATTTTCCCAAGCATCTAATGTTAGAAGTAAATAAAATAACACATTTAAAGCATTAAGCGCAATTATTGACTTAATGTGTTCAAAATAATTTTGATGTTATTTTTCTTATTACTGCCACATCTACTAGTCTGGTCAGATTTCATCTTAGTTGTCAGAGTTAGGCATATTTGTCTGTTGGAGTCTCAGAAGTCTTTACTTCCTGTCTAACCTCTGTAAAATGGTTCTCTGCATTATTTTCACAGTATTGCAGTTGTACCTTATAAATTACCTCCAGAGAAACTTTGGACACCAAATGGGGCGTGTCCCAGGTTGAGTGAAGTGATTTCTGCACGGTTTTCATTTGCATAGCTTCTCTGTGATTCTTTGAGGGTGAAGGGGCACCACCTTGACTTTTTCCATATGTTCTTGAGAATTATCTAACCAAGACCAAAAAAGAAAGGGGAAAAAAACATTAAAATATAACCCCAAGCAAACAGGAAACTGCCTTTTTCTTTTGGGAACTTAGTCAAAAGCCAACTTTTGTGGTTTATGTGAAGGTTCCTCCCACAAAGTTCAGAAATTCATCTTACATTTTCAGTCTCTTATTTTCCTCTTTTTTCTAGGCTACCTGCAAAGATACCATCTCTTCTCTTACCTTGTAGAATGTGACTGTGGAGATAACTGCACAGATTTTTTAAAAAATGTTCTTTCTTCTTCTTCCTTCAAAACATTTTTTGTTTGTTTTAATTTTGAGATGCAGATAATTCCATGGAAACACCAGACAGCCACATTGGCTTCAGGCAGCTATAAATAATTTCTCCATCCACAATCAAATACAGGTACCTGGCACATTATATAGCCTATTAATCATTATTCACTCAAGAGGAAAGTCAAACAGTGGACAAGCCTGGACAGAAGATGTGTCTTTTGTGGAGAGACTCTTCTGGCTTTTGTGTGCAACAACTCATATTTTGAAGCCATCATGCTTTAGGATAAAACTGTTGAGCTCTGCTTCAAATTCATGGGAATTTTTTGACTTTAAAGAAGTGACACAGCCGAGCAACTTTATTTGGGAAAAATGAAACCTTAATAAGTGTGCGCATCTCCTTGTTTTCTTCATTCTGAGTTATTTTCCCATCTTTAAAAATATGCACTCTTGTTTTCACATTGCTGTAAATGTGTGTGCGTGTGTGTGTGTGCACGCTCGCTGTTTCTCACTCACCACTACTTTCTATACACATTTCCAAATCATGGACTAGATTTTATGTCTGCTGTTGCATTCTCCCATGTTAAGATGAATTTCATGTGCTAATGGATTCTATTGTTGAGAATCTGTTTTTCATTTGCTACCTACTCTAATACATATTGAGCAAATAAGGGTTTCACTATCTCAATTACTTTCTTCCCTTTCAAGGTTATTTCCTTTTAACATATTATGAATAATCTGTGTATAACCTTAAAAGTTTCTTTGGGGATGTTAATCAAAAGGAAAGCTTTATTCTGATATAATTCTTCATAAATTTCACTTGGAATAGTCAAGCAGCCAATACTTTCCCTAATCCCTCTCCTTACTCTTGTTGGAGACCTATGGGGCATTTCAGAGTCATAGACTGAAAACAAGAACTTAGAAATAACTTTTCAACCAATATTTCCTGGGCACTAACTACAGCCTGGGTATATTACATGAATCCAACCTCCTTTCTTTGTACAAACGAGGAAAGTGAGTCCTTTAACAGAAACCCTGGGAGGAAAATACTAAGGCTCTGGGCTTTCATTTGACCATGATCTTTTATATATATATATATATATATATATATATATATATATATATATATAT
>JAJEJO010000470.1:470311-482976 GCA_020662805.1 Glaucomys volans
ATATATATATATATATATATATATATATATATATATATATATATATAGTTTTACCCATAATCATTACTTAGAATTATCATATTATATAGTCCCAATAGTTTTATAAGAAAGGACAAATTTGCTTTTATTTTGCTTTGTTTTATCATGGGGCAGGAAAACAGAGGACTCTTACAAAGTTACTCTGTTAACCCTTAGCCACGCCAGGATAAGAACTCATTTTAGTGACTTTTTCCCCTCAATTCTATCCTCAAAACTACACAAGCCTTCCAGCACTAGAAAGATAAACCAATTCATAGATGTGGGAATGCAATTTGTGTGCTCTTTCTGATAGTTGAATTTATAAACTCAATCTTCCCCAAATAGGGTACTATCATTTTCAAATATCCTATCATTAAAGACATTATTTCTTACTTGATAGGTGGGCAAAGGACAAAATTTAAAAATTCATTTCAAAAAATATTTATTGGCTACCTCCTATATGTCAGTCATCATTCAGAACATTAAGGATTAAGCAATAAGCAAAAAAGATGCAGCCCCTGCTCCAGCAGCTAATATATATCTTCTTAAAATATTCCATTTTGTTAATGATCAAATACATACATTAAGAACCAGGTTGGGGGGGGGGTGGACACCTGAATTCCCTGTGACTTGGGAGGCTGAGGCAAGTTAGATTGCAAGTTGGAGGCCAGCCTGGACAAATTAGCAAGATGCTGTCTCAAAATAAAAAAATAAAATAAAATAAAATAAAATAAAATAAAATAAAATAAAATAAAATAAAAAAGAAGACTGGGGATGTAGCTCAATGGTAGAGAACACTTAGACTCAATGCTCAATCCCCACTACTACACACACTCACGTGTGTACACACACGCACACCCACACTAAGAAAAACAGCAATTGTGTACTTTTTTAAAATAGCAAATCAGTTCTTTAAAACAGAAAAAGAAAATGCTGAAGGACCAAGCATTATGAAACTGATACTGTCATACACTACAAGAGGAACTGTGATATTAGAATCCCCTTCTGGGAAAGAAATTTTGCAATATACATATATAGAGACTTAGAAAGGTTTATACTTTGTCATTCTAAAGTCTCAATTCTGGGAACCTTTCCTATATACACAAAGATGTTCGTGTCAAAGGTTTTTGTTTTGTTTTGTTTTGTTTTGTTTTCTGGTATCAGAGATCGAACCCAGGGTGCTTAACCATTGAGCCACTTCTCCAGCCTATTTTGTATTTTATTTAGAGACAGGGTCTCACTAAGTTGCTTAGGGCCTTGCTAAATTGCTGAGGCTGGCTTTGAATTTGCAATCCTCTTGTCTCAGCCCGAGAGCCGCTGGGATTATAGGAATGCACCGTTGCATCTGGCCATGTGAGCTCTTTATGATAGTTTTTAAAGAGGTAGAGTGATAATGGGAATAATGAAGAAAAATATACAATAGAATAAAACATAGGCTTTCCAAAATGATATTTATAATGATGTTTATAAATGACATTTATAGTTTTTGCAGGAAAAAAAGTCTCTATAAAATTGTTGTTATGATCTGGAAAAAAAATAATGGAAATTATGGGTTTTTTTCTCCTTTGTTATGTTTTTTGGTACTTTCAAAATTTCTACATCAAGATTTTGTAACTTTTAAAATTTAGAAGAAAACTTTAGCCTCCCCCTGCCACAAAGCATGTGTTAGTTGCAGATTATTTGTTTTCATGGATACCAAACACTGAAGGATGCCAAGGAAAAGGAAGGATGCCAGGGGATGCATAAAAAACTTGTTTTTATTTTTCTCAATTGTCATCATATCTTACATTTAACTCTGAATTGTTCCTTTTCTCTCTTTTATTTGTGCCAGATTTATATATTACTCATATATTATTTAAATCTTTCCTAAAAAGAATTTAAAAAGTTAATGTTAGATTAAAACTTTGCCCTACAGACAGGTTAGAGCCCAGTAAGATATTTGTATCTATATATTTCTATTCAAATACCATTGGGCATCTGGAATTCTTTTCTCACTTAGCACACTTACCTTGTCCATTATCCCACAACCATACCTACCCAGGGAAGGTGGAAAAGAATTCTGGCAAAGGGCTCAAGAAAACCTGTAAGAGGAACAAGAAGGAATTTTTAAATTTGGCCTTGCCCTTCCAGAACTTTCCCATATACTGTTTGTGAGTTTGTGCACGTCTGTGCTCAAAATGGCAAAGTCAACCCAAGAGTTAAACTTGACCAGGTCAGGAGAGTGCTGGGAGGAACCTGGGTGATGAGGGTGAGCAGCAGGGGTGTGATGCTAAGTGCTGTTCTCAGGGCCTTGAAAGACTTCAGATGACCTTTCCCTCCTCTCTGTCTGTCACTTCTGCTTATCTTGATGCTAGATGCTGTGTGGCTGTTAGGATTACTGATTTAAATGGAATGTAACCATGGAATGGCCCTTGGCTATTTAAGGAACCGATTTCAACATGAGGTGTCCCCCAAAAGCTCATGTGTGAAACAATGCAAGAACATTCAGAAGCAAAATGATTTGAGTTATGAGAGCCTTAACCCAATCAGTAAATTAATCCTCTGATAGGTATTAACTGAGTGGTAACTAAGGTGGGTAGGGTATGGCTGGAGGAGATGGGTCACTGGGGGCATGGCTTTGGGGAACATATTTTATATCTGGAGAGTAGAGTCTCTCTGCTTCCTGAAGATCTTGTGACCTGCTTCCCTCTGCCACACTCTTCCACTGTCTTTGATGTTCTCCTCACCTTGAGTCCTGAGGGCTGGAACCTGCTGTCTATGGACTGAGACATCTGAAACTGTGAGCCCCCAGATAAACTGCTCTTCCTCCACAATTGTTCTGGTCAGGTCTTTTAGTCACAGCATCAAAAAAGCTGACTAAAACAGAAATTAGTACCAGGAGTGGGGTCATTGCTGTGACTAACCTGAACAGGTGGTTCAGAAGCTTTTGGAGCATTTTGGAATTGGTGGGAGGAATTTTGAAATTCTTAGCAGTGCAAGCTGGAAATGCTTTAGATTGTTGTAAGTGAAGCTTAATGGCAGATTCTGGTGGGAGCTCAGAAGACCAGAATGCCAATAGGACCATGGACAGTGACAGGGCTCAAGAGGGTTCAGAGAAGGAGGACTCTATTGGAATTTGGAGTAGAGGCCTTTCGTGTTATGTTCTGACTGAGAAGTTGTCTGCATTGTGTCCATGTCCTGATTCATTCTATGAGGTTGATTTTAAAAATGAAGGACTCCTTAATCTGGTGGAAGAAATTTCTAGACATAATAACATTCAGGTGGTGGCATGGGTATTTCTGGCATCTGTTAGCCAAATTTATTGTGATAATCAGGAACAGAAATATTTGAAAAACTTAGACTTGAAAGGTGGGAGTAAAACTGGTGCCAAGAAAGTTGCAGTTGTTGAAGACATTACTGCCACTAAAGAAATGCCAAAGACTTTGCCCAGAGACAATATAAAAGATGGCACTTTAGGAATTGGCAAGATCATATCCAACTCAAACTCAAGGATGTAAAAATTAAAATTCTCTTGAGAAGAGACCAGTGGGGTACCCTTCTTGTATAAAGAGTCTAGAAAGTTTTTTCAACATGCTCAGCTACCCAGGAACTCAGAGGCTTCTGCACCATGGTCTCTGGAGGCTTGGATACTGCTCAAGATGGCGTCAGATTTTGGTATCAACCACGTGGTGCTGGTGCAGGAATATAGGATGATAGAGTTAGGGGGTCATGGAGGCTTCCACCAAGATTTCAAAGGAAGACCTGGGAGGTCAGGCAAAATGCAACAGGGTCAGAGTCCTTGCAGGCACCCCCTGAGAGGGAGATACGTGGAGATGTGAGGAGGAAGCCAAAGCTACAGTGGAGACCCCCAAGATTAAGAAATGCCATGGAATGTCCATTGAGGAAGGTGTCAGGAATCAAGCTGAGACAAGCCAACAGAAAGGCCACTCAGGCTGCAACCAACAAGGCCACAGAAGTGGAGCTACACAAGCCCTTTGGACAGAACATCACCATGCTATGTGCCCTAGATGCCAGATGTGGAGCTACAGGACTTGTTTGAGTAGCTGGATTTCAGTCTTGCTTTGGTCCTATTCCTTCTTTCTATACCCCTATTTTTGTGAATAGAAATGTTTACTCTGTACCTTTGTATATTGGATACTTGTAAATTACTTTTGATTTTTATAGCAACTCACAATGAGAGTTTGCCCTAGTCTTAGGAGACTTTGGACTTGAACTTTTGGGCAATTCTGGAACTGTTGAGACTATAGGGAGTCTGGGAAATAGAACAAATGTATCTTGCATTGTGAGATGTTCATGAGATTTGGGGGGGCCAGGGGCAGAATGTTATGGTTTAGATATTAGATATCCCCCCAAAAGCTCATGTGTGAGAGAATGCAAGAAGGTTTAGAGGAAAAATGATTGTTATGAGAGTCTTAACCCAATCAGCGAATTAATCCCTGAATGGATTAACTGAGGGCTAACTGAAGGCTGGTAGGCTAAGGCTGGAGGAGGTGAGCATTGGGGGCATAACTTTGGGGTATGTATTTTATATCTGGGGAGTGGAGTTTCTCTCTCTGCTTCCTGATCATCATGTGAGAACATGACTAGAACAGTCTCCAGGGTTCCAAAGGAACCCCCAAACTCCAGCAGCAAAATGTACAGAGCCTTGTGAGAGCAGTAGAGTCATCCCTGTGTTTAACTAGCCCTGGATGGCCATCTTCCTACCCAGGAAGGTTTGGGATGAAGGCATGGACATAGCTTTTCCTCCCAAGAAAATCCAAGCCCAGAAGTGAGATCCTTACACATAGCCATTACCAGTTCCCTGATTCTGTAGTAAATCATAGTGTCTGTACAATCATCAGAGACATGACTGTGTGGCACCCACATGTTTTCTTATGTCTTAATTCTATAACTAGCCTCCTGGGTCAGTTATGAAGTAGTTATCTTTCTGCCCCAAGTTCACCCTTCCCTGTTCTGTTTTATGATGCTGAACTTAGGTTCCTGCACACCATATTTCTGCTTTACCACCTGGCAATATGTTAGGCTCTGCCAACAGTGGGTACAGAGGGAGGCCAGGAGAAGGAGGAAGAAGAGACTAGCTCCTTCCTGACTGCTTCCTGTTCCTGTGAGCATCACCCAGCAATGCTTCCTCACCTCTGCAGGGGCACTTCCTTCCCACAGTGAAAGACTGCAGACCAGCTTGACTACACCCCCAGGACCCTGGCCCCAGGCTTCCTGGGGGTAGGCCTCAGCATCCCACCTGCTCAGAGGCAATGGCCCCAGCAAGCAGCAACCACTCTACAAAGGCCCAAGTTTCAGTTCCACCAGGCCCATCCTCTAAGTTTTAATGATCACATCTCCTTCCCCGTGTCTCCTCAGCCCAAGGGGTAGGAGCTGTTCCTGCAGTTGCTACCTGCCTTACAGAGCTCTCTTTACACCCCTTCAGGTATCTAGTGAGCAACTTAAAAGAGGGGGTCTCTTTTCTCCCTCATGATAAGACCCTGACCATAAAAAATCCCTGGCCCATGCAAGGGGCAGTACCGATAAGTGGACACCAGGATGAGCTCCTGAGGCGCTCAGACCCGGATTTGAATTCTGCCTCTGGTCACCTGCCAGGCTCTGGTTCTGAACAGTCACTGCATTTCTTCGAGCCTCAGTTCGCTGGTAACAGGATGGCGTTTCCAGCTGTTGTGAAGTGATGTCATGCTTGTCATATTTGGCCTGCTCTGCGGTGAGAGCCATGAGGGCGGCCAGATTGCCAGCTTCTAAGGCAAGACAAGATAAGACCTTGTCTATCTTATTATTCCCAGCAAGGTGTATTATAGATCTATGCATATAATATAAATTCATTAAGGATCTGTTGAATGGGGGTAAATAATCATGGCTCACTGAAGCAATCACTTTTTTTTTTTTCTTTTTTGGTACCAGAGACTGAACTCAGGGGCACTTGGCCACTGAGCCACATCCCCAGCCCTATTTTGTATTTTATTTAGAGACAGAGTCTCACTGAGTTGCTTAGAGTGCCTTGCTGTTGCTGAGGCTGGCTTTGAACTCAAAATCCCCCTGCCTCAGGCTCCCAAGCCATTGGGATTATAGGAAGTAGTCACTTTTACTGATCTGACATTAACTACTCTGAGGGGTCAGGTTTTGTATATAAGTTACGATTTAAAACATCTTGGTGTGGCATTGTTTTAGAATGAGGAGTAGTGAGTTTACCTTGATAGGACAAAGAAAATCTGTGTCATTCATTTTTCTGCCACCCTGGTGCACTTCTTTGGAACTTCATGATGGGATGTGGGAACTCACCCTATCTTCCCAAATGGAGCCATATTTGGTAGGTGCATAACACACTGCGGCTCTTCCCAGCTGGAAAGTGGACGCTAGTTTGGTTTTGTGTCTCATAGGGCTCTTCATGAAGAGAAGAGATGTTACCTACTCTTAGACAATGGGTGACAACCCTGCTGAGAGTTGAGTTCAGGATTCTGATGTAGGTCCTGAAGATGAACAAGGTCCCAGAGGAGTGTCCTGCGCTTTGCCAAGCCCAGGTGGATGGAAGTTGTTCCAACAAGGAAAGAACAAAGCCTGTATTCTTCTGAGCGCAACAGACAGGCAGACACTCTATCTGGTGATGGCTGTGTATGTGGAGGAGGAGGAAGGAAGCAGGGCCTTCTTGCTTCACATTTAGAGTCACACAGGGCTTGCCTGATAAAGGTGTTTGTGTCAATCTGGAAGGTGGACAGTTCAGGCCAGGACACCCCAGCCCAGGCAGCTAGAATGGGGTGTGCTGGGACTTGGCTCATCCCAGGGCATTTCCTCACCACAAAGCTTACAACTTTGACACAGAGAAAAGGAGCTGCACAAAACCCCAAACCATTCATATTTCTGGGCAAACAAACTGTGAACCATACACTAGCCATGGAGGTGGGCTTGAGGGAATCCGAGCTTCCTGCCAGGAGGCAGCCCTGCTCACCTCCAGGTAACTCACTTCCTCCCTGTAGGGTGGGGACTCCCAGACATAGGAGAAATGACCTGCGGAGGAGCCCAAGAATGAATCGTCCTGTGTTCAGGAGACTTTTCTTGTCTCTACCTACTTGTTTGGGGGCCCCAAAGCCATGTCCTCCAGGAAGCCTTTCCTAAGCTCCTGCTCTCCTCCTGCACCTGCAGGTGAAGAGCTCCTGCCGGGCACCATGGGGATGCTGGATCCCATTCCAGGCTGGGAGCAGCTCCATATGGGCTCCCCTGGAGGAAGACTCACATACTGCATGTAAGAAGGAGGGCTGGGGTGGGGGTGCTGGGGGCAGGAGAGAGAGAAAGAGAAGAAAAGGATGGAAAGCAGAAGGAAGGAGGAGCAGAGGGAGGAAGGGAGCCAAAAGGAAGAGAAGGGAAAAGAAAGGGCAGTTCAGGAAGGAATGTGGGGGTGAAGAGAGGAAGTAAGCAGGAAAGAGAAGGAAGAGGTCAGGAAGAAAGGAGGAAGGGAGAGAAAGTCACTGAGAAACGGGTCAGGCTGGGAGGGAGCAGCCTTCTGGAGATCGGTGCCCTGGATGGAATGGGGCTGCCATTCCTCTGGTTAATCATTCCCCTGGTTGGAGGTGGAGTGTGTGAACCAGAAAGCTCCTGGGGAAACGAGTCTGGGAACCTAGAGGGCCACAGCTTTTCCCTGTTCTGCGCATGCCCCAGGCTGGGGCGTGTCCTGCACCTTCACTGTGCTCATTAGCTTGCAGCCAGAGGGTTCCCCTAGGCCTGGACGCAGAGCTGGGGGTGGTTCACTAGGACCTCAGGTTAGTACACAGATCTCTGGAAGCAGCACGCCCAGAGAGAACCAGGGCCAAGGCCAAGGCCAGCGGTCAAGCCCCGCCTGGCATAAGATGTCAGTGAGAGGAGACCTTCACCCAGGCCGAGATCGAAGCCAAGCACCACAAAGTGGAGCTGGTGGAACCATCAGCTGATGAACACGCCCCAGGCAAGGTCAAGGACAGCTGGCTGAGGGCCAGGAGAGGCACAGAGGCCTGCATGCCCTTTGAATTGAGTCTGCATGTCCTCTGAGCTGTACCAGCCCACGTTAGCTATCTGGGGACACTAGATCTGTGCTCTATGCCCAGTCATTTCGTTACCTTGTGGTTTCTTTTCTTCCTTGGCTTCCTGGTCACACTTATTTTGCAAGATGTTAATTTTTTCTCAGCTGCTGAATTTAGGTATAAAGTGTAAGGTGTAAAGTGTGAGCTTACCTCTTAGCTAGAAAAGCAGAGGCAGAGGAAAACACTCCCGGCCTAATCCCACTTATGCGTTCTCTGCTGGCACTGGGCAGAGGGGCTGGGAGATCACACCCTCTTTGGAGTCAGAGAAACACCTTTCAGTAAAAGCTGGTGTGATCTTAGACAAGTTGACCCCTCCAGGCCTCAATGAGGATAGTCATCTCCAGCTCACAGGCTTGTAGGAAAAAGATCAAGTGAGTTAAGAGGCTTATGGCAGAAACTCCTAGATGTCCAACTAAATATCTCTTTTCTTCCCACCCCCACCACAATACTCAATTTTTACCTGGGTACATGGCAGCCTGAAATAAAGACAACATTTCTGAGTATTTTTGCAGCTAGTTGTTTCATTTAACTAAATTCTGGCCAATGAGTTATACAAAGAAATGCTATGATCAACTTGTAAGGAAAGCCCTTAAATTGAGAAAGCAAAACCTCTTACAACTAGCTCTGCTCCTTGCTGGTTAGAATGTGGCAGCAACAGCTGGAGCTCAAGCTGCCCTGTTGTTCTAGGAGGCAGCACACAAAAGATGATAGAACAACAAGAAGTCTGGGCTCCTGTGAAATATCACGAAGCTCTCACACAGCCTCAACTGCCTGCCTCAGTATTCCTTATGAAAGAGAAGAAAGAACTTCTGACCTCCAAAAAATTTCATTTTGAGGGGGGTTTTCTGTTGCTCACTGCTAAACTTAAATCTAACCAGAGCTGTTTGATTGTTTACTACAGGTAAGATCTTATAGTCTATTTGTTTGCTTGTTTTTACTTTTTAGGAAATACATATTAAGGATAATAAAATTGCACACTTAAAACAGAAGAGCCAAGAGTGAATATTGGCCACTCCTTCCTGGCCTTGGTGTACTCCCAGGTCACATGAGTGAAACAAGAAATATAGCCTTTGTCAGGTAGAAGCCATGAGCCACATGGGCAGAAGAGAGACATCAGCCTCTTGGCCTCACTTAGCACCTCTGATGAGCCTCTCCTACAAGGAGCAGTATGATCTGGAGAAAGGAAAGAAAGAATGAGAAGAGCTGCCAAGAAACACACAGGCTTTGGAGGCAGAGTTTGCTTCTTGACTTTTCCATCTCTTTGCTGTGTGACTTTGAAGTAGTTACCAAACCTCTCTGAGTGACAGCCTCCTCATGTTAAAATGGAATATAGGAGAATATCCCTCAGTGTTGTTGTAATATATAAACAATGTGTTGGTCAAGTGCTGGACATAGTGCCTAATACCTTACAAGTATTGAATACATCTTCAGAAATGAAACCTGGCTCAGGCATCATGCAGACCCATTTGCTAACTATCCACGCCTGGACTGCTTTTTCCCTGTGCTGTTCCTTTGGCTCAGAAGTTCTATGCCTAGAGCTCCATCACTCCTTTCTGTTTCTCCCTATCTTTTGCAAATTTGGGGACAGCTTAGTCCCTCCTTGCTATCAGCTCTGAGTGGTCTCCCTCCTTCTCCTCTGAACGGTGCCAGCATTTGCTGTCCAACCACTCATTACCATTTACTGCCTTGGATTGGTATTGAATATGGAAAGCAGCTCTCATCTTGCCCGCCATACCTTAAGCTCCACGGGATGGGGATTGTACCTTTTGTACCTTTTTATCCCCTCATCCCCGTGTTCATCCTTGGAGAATACTCACTGAACAAGTAAACCATACCTGGTTACCCAGAGTCCCCTGACAAAGTTACTTTTCAGAATCCTTTGGAACCTACTGCTTTTCTACAGTCCCCTGAGTTGGAAGCACTTTGATGCCCTCCTGCAATACCATTGGGTACTTGGTTAATTTCTCACAGCATCAAACTTGGTTCCAGTAGCAAAGATTGCTGTGCTGAACTTGGTCAGCCATTGGGCATGAGGGGAAAATATGGGACCCAAGAATCTGCACATTTACCATAATGTCAGGCGATTTCAATATAAGAGGCAGTTCCATACTCCATCTCTACACTTTGAGAAACACCACTTTAGTAGAGAGGATGTGCCATTCACCTCCCTCTTGCAATATTCCCACTTCAGACGCGGCACTGATAAAGAAATAATGAATTCATGATCCGCATTTCAGTGTAGACAGAGCAAGAACTGAAAAATAACTTTGGAGTAGAGAGCCTGTGATCCAGGAGATGCAGGAGGCTGAGAGCTTCCACCAATTGGTGGATCAAAATGGTTTTTTTTTTTTTTTTTTTTTTTTTTGGGGGGAGATGGGTCAGGTCCTGGAAGTGCTCCCAGACTGCAGAAGCGAGAAGAACATTGGCCACCAGCTGTTCTGGGAGAGTGACTCACCCGTCCATGTGGCAGTAACCAAGGATAGTGGAATGACTCCCCCAGCCATGGGGGTGGTGGGAGGAGGCGGGTGTGGTTGGAAAGCACAGTGCACTGTGTGGAGTTGGAGTTGTGCATCCCAGGGGGGCTGGACCTCCTGCATGGATGCTGATCTGTGCTGTCAGTCACCACAGTGGCCCTTGAGGGAGGGTGAGGGAGGGGCCCAATGAGCCATCTCAGCAAGACCACAGAGGCACTATTTAGTCATGGGTATGAAAAGCCCTGTGTTCACAAACTCTGGACTCGCCCTTGCTGCCTCCTCTTCCTCACCCCTAAATCTGGTCAATGCTACGTCTTAAATGTCCTCTAGGTGTCCCCTTCCCACTCCCCATGATGTATTATACATCTTTCCCTCTCCACATTGCCACCACCACCAGCTGAGCCTCAGCCCTCGTCATCTCTCACTTGGACTCAACAGGCTCTTAAACTGCTTCCAGTCTCTCTCCCTGCAGTTCATCCCTGTATGGCCACCACTGTGTCCTCTTCAAAACGCAATGTTATTCCCTTCCTTAAAATCCGCAGCCCATGACTTAGTGGTTCTTAAACTTCACTGTGCATCACAGTCATCTGGAGGGCTTGTTTCAACGCGGAACACCAGGCCCATCTCGATGCTCTTCACTTTCCCATAGTTTCCTCCTTTACCTGCCTAATTCCCTGGAGAAGACCTCTCCATCTCCTCCAGCATCCCACCATCATCATCTTCAATGTGTACTGGGTGCTTACTATCCAGACCTCAGAGAGGAAATGCATGACATAAGTCCTACGATTCTCTTCATATTATATAGATGATAAAACTAGGGCTCAGGCAGGCTGGGCAACTTGCCCACGCTAGTACATATTAGAGGAGTCAGTCTAGACCCCAATACCTGGGCTGCTACACCTACACTTACAACCTGGTCCAGGTCCTATGATATCCAAAACCCTCCCTCCTGTCACTTACAGATGTAAACACACATACAATAAAATGTGAGGTCTCCTGCACACAATGGGGCTCTCCAAGCGTAGGTCTTGACCTTTGTTTCCTATGCCTAGCACGGAGAGGGTACTAAATCCATGATAACTCCATAAATCAATCACCTGAGCCAGAGGGTCTGCAAATGTAAAGAAACATTCCAAAGATTGTTTAAGTTTTTTATAATATACCAACTCAAGATATAGGTGTCATTTTATATTGGGACTACATAGGTATCTCCATGATGATAGAGATGATACACAGGAATCATTTTATATTAGGGGAAATCTTGTGAAGGATGGAGATCCAAAGATTATTACCATCTATAGCCGTTTTGTCCATTTCTGGAATCTTGGCTACTCTGATTATATGACTTCTTTTTTAACTTATTCACTGTGAGAGGAATTTTTACCCCCAAAATAGAATGAAGGCAGAGATGTTTTACAGGAAACTTGGTTGCTATTTTTTTCTACAAGTCTAGAAAAATACCCCAGGAAGTCAACATTAAAAAAAAAAAATAGATAGATAGATACATACATACATGCAGAAGAGCAGGTGCATTAGAGTACAAATCTCATGTATATTTGGAACCAAGACCTATGTTTTCTGTAAAAAAAAAAACAAAACCCCATCAAATAGAGAATACCAGTTGTCCTCTCCTTGTGAATCCAAAGGGTAGGCAAACATCAGCTTTTGCTTCTTCTCTTTCCTTGAGAACACTGTCGCCAACTAGCCCTCAGGGTATCTCCACACTGCACCTCTCCAGCTTCTCTTTCCCAGGTTAAAAGACTTTGGTCCACAAAGGAAAACTGTGAGGCAGCTACACCCCAGAGTAAAGGTGACCTGCCAGCACTGCTCACTGCTCCAGGGCTCCAGCGAGCTCCTCCCCGGGCTCCCTCCAGGCTAGCGTCATGCAATGCTGAAAGTGTGCATTTCTCTTCCTCTGGACTTCAAGGTCCTTGTCAAAACTCAGCAGAAGTTAGCAGACTCTGTCAATGTGAGCAGCACGTAAAAGCGCCACATAGCCAAGCCAGCCACCTGCACTGTTAGAGAAGACAGAGATACAGTGAAGGAAAAGAAAGAAAGAGAGAGAGAGAGAGAGAGAGAGAGAGAGAGAAAGAAGAAAGAAAGAAAGAAAAAGAAAGAA